>LOEQ01004727.1:0-26818 GCA_001685075.1 Bramus lutescens | reverse complement strand
ACTTTAAGGTTGGACTCCCTTTATATACACTGAGAGAACTTAGGCATTGATAATGTATGTCAAAATTTAAGAATGAACTTAAATATCAAGCACTTCTGATATTTATAGAAGTGTATATTCGCAACATTTCCCTTATACACATTATTTCACCATATAATATATATTAACATAAGGCCAAAATGGCACATTGATTACGCTGACCCTAAGCAGAATTGACGTTACTCTGCCCACTACACGGCATCCTGTTGTCTCAAGACTGACACACAGAGCCCTCCATAAGCACTGGGACACCACCGCCTTACCCAAACGTTTCACAGCCATTGTCCACCCGGGGTTCCTCTTCGAGATGCGGCCCTTCCCAGGGCATTGTGCCCTCCCCTCCCTGCGACACGAGAAGACATGGGCGTTTTCTGTCCTCTCAAGGGCTGCTCTGCTTACTCCACTTTCATACCCGAAAGTTGGAAACTCTGAAAAGTGTATTCACTTTCCAAAGTCACAAAGTTTACAAATGACAGACCTGAGATTTAAGCCGTTTCTGCTGGGCATGCGCTGTCTGCTTCCTTTGCTTTTTCTGTTCTCAATGGTCTTGAAGTTGGAGGATATACACAGAGACAGATATACCCAGGGGCCAAAAGTGTAGCACAACCATTTCTCATAGCACAGGTACCTTGGCGTCTAAAAATAACAGACAGTAGGTCTGGAAGGTAGTGTGCCACCCAGACTCCACATGCATGCTCCAAGACTTGAAATGTCTGTCACCCCAGCGCTGGGCGATCTCCATCCATCTGCACCTACACTGTAGGGCTCACAAAGGCTCACTTGTTAAGCCTGGCCAAGGCTTTCTAACATAAGTAATTACCTAATGCCCTTGTCTAATGAAAATCATAAAATACTGCTGTAAGGAGTGCCTCACCCTTCATTCTATATTCTGCACTCTGCATCTTCCCTAAGTTCATTAAAAGATGGGTGTAAAGGTTCAAAAACAAATCTAAAGCTTGATTCCAAGACTCATCGAAAGTACAAAGGTTACTGTGCCATACTTTCTTCCATTCGTGTAACTACCAGCTCTGCAGCCTCTTTAAATGCTGTACGAAATGTCTTTCCACGGAACGATGGGGGGGGCGGGGGGCACTCTTGTACATGCTTCTCAAGAAGGCCTAATGGCAGTATTTTTAGTAGCAACCACAAACCCTGGATCAAAGCCCAAAAGATAAAAATGTTTAAGAAGCATTGCTTTAGCTGTATGTTATAGTCCAAACAGAAGGCTCATTTGTTTGGCTTACCAGTGAGGCTCTGTATTAAGTTCCCATCCCAGGGCGTGTTGCCAAAGAGTAGGATTTGGGACTCATAAATCAAGTGGAGCTAACCTATTTAAACTGAAACTCTATCTTTTGGGACTGAGGGGTTTTTCAATGGGCTAATCCAGTGTTGCAATTTTCATAAATACCAGTGGTTTTATTTCAATGTATAGATCATGATTTGAGTTTGAAGTAGTGTCGAGTTATATGGAAATGAAACTGGATATTAAAAGTTGAAATAGAGCAATTTTTAGCCGCATGTCTTAAAGAGTTCTTGGATGAAAGGTTATTTGGCATAGAATTGGTTCTTTGGCATGCTTTACCAAATTATCCCACAAATAGTGTATATAGAGCCTAGCCTAAAACATGGACTATAAACGAAGTTATAAAATTTCTCATCTGTATACTTGTACTTTCAACAGACATTTTGAATGGCAATGCTCATAAATTCTATCTTGCAACTAAGGTAAATGTAAGCTATCTAATGCGAAGAGGAACAGGGTAGGTATCCTAGAGCAGCAACAACAGAGACAAGACCACATTTTTGCATAAAAATATCTGCTGCTTGTTCCTATCCTAAAACATATCATAAAGCTATTCCAATGACAAGAAGCTGCTTGGTTTCTAGAGAAATAGTAGAACCATAGGGATTGAGATGTAGCCAAGGTATATTAAGGCTCTACGATTTGTCAGAGTCTGTTTTGTTTTAGAATAAAGCAATGTAGCTTCACATCCCAGTTCTATCCTAGAGCTACCTAAACCTCAGAACGTATTCTTAAAGCTACTTTCCTACCTAGGTGTGTAAAATCAGCATAAGAAATTATGGTGTTCCAGAAAAAAAAAAAACAATTAAATAAAATATCAAAGGCTGAAACTATTTTTTTTTTACTATTTTGTTTTAATCTTATAGCACGAGGCAACACAAAGAAATAGAAGATTGATAAGCAATGTTTAGGCCAAAGAAGTGTGAGTACTTTGTCCCAGTCATGAGAAAAATCATTCTTAATTGTAGAGACTGGACAGGAGCCTATAAATTTAACTTTAGATGTACAACTTACATATCCAACTGCAAGTTCCTCCCCCTTATTGTCCCTACAGGTTCCTATAGTTATCTGGATCCTGGAAAATCTCCTATCTACTTCCTCTGTATTCAAGCATTCCTCATACAGTGGTTGGTCTCACCAAAACAGAAGTAGTTTCATTGGGCTTCCTGTCAAACACCTGAGCAGGTGCAGCTTCCTTCTCTGGTGGGAGCACTCCAGGAGGCCTAATAAAGTGCAGTTCTGGGCCTGGAGGAGAACTGGATTATCTGCTGCTTTAGTCCCTTTTCTTAGGGGTTACCTCTGAGGATTCTGCCAGGCCTCATCTCAGTTTCAGGGCCCAAATAAAATATGTAGCTATCTAAACCATGCAGATAGCAATTTAGTAAAAGATATAATTAAAATACGCTGCAAATGTAAAATGGAGTGAGGGTGGCTTGTTCTTCCTGGCCACCCCAGCTGAAATAATCACACAGAAACTGTAGTATTTAAATCAGCACTTGGCCTATTAGCTCTAGCTTCTTATTCATTAACTCTTACATATTAATTTAACCCATCTTTATTAATCTGTGTATTGCCATGTGACAGTGGTTTACCAGAAAAGTTTTGGCATATCTGACTCTGGCAGTGGCTCCAAGGCGTCTCTCTGACTCCTCCCTTCTTCCTCCCAGCATTCCTTTCTGTCTTCCCCACCTACCTAAGCTCTGCCCTGCTATAGGTCCAAAGCAGTTTCTTCACTTATTAATGGTATTCAGGCATATAGAGGGAAATCCCACATCAATGAGACACATGTTAAAAAGTGTATTGTCCTAATAAAACAGGAGGATTTTTAAAATAATTTTTGAGATTATAATATAATTATATTATTTCTCTCTTCTTTCCTACATCCAAAACCTCCAATTGTGCTCTTTCAAATTCACGGCTTCTTTTTCTTTAATTGTTCTTACACATACATGTGTAAATGTATAAAAACAATTAATGTAAATGTGCATTTATTATATATATTACTAAAATAAATATAACCTGCTCATTCCATATAATGTTATTTGTACGTTTATGTTTTCAGAATTGAACCATTTGGTATTGGATAACTAATTGTTGTGCATTTTCCTGGGGAAGCCTGTTTCTTTGATCTCTGCATTCTTTAGTTTCCTGTAGTTGTCTAGGGCTAAAGCCTCCTAAACATCCCTCCTTCACGTTAGTGGTCTACCCATGTTTTCCTTTTTGGGAGTCATGTTTAGGCAGCCATATTATTATTAAGTGTTTATGGGCGTAGCTTCTGACAGTTCTAGGAGACACATTCTCACAGGAAATTCCCTGGCCCTCTAGGACCCTCTAGAAGATTCCTAACCTTCTTAATGCTGAGACCCTTTAATACAGCTCTTCTTGCTATGGTTGCAATGGTTCCAGTTTTACCAACCATAAAATTATTTTGCTGCTATGTCATAACTGTAATTTTTCTGCAGTGGTGAATATTGATGTAAATATGTGATATGTGACCCCTGGGAAAGGGTCAGAGAACCACTGCTCTAGACCTTAGGGTTTTTCCACTCTCACTTTTGCAACAATCCCTGAACCTTAGGTTCCTGAGTAGAGCCGTAAATATAGCAGGTGGGACAGGGCACTACAACTTCATTCTGCTTGGATATAACTATTTTCTGTAACAGCCTCTGTCTAACCCATACCTCTCAGAACCCATAGTGAAATGATATTAATTTCCACAATGCAGTCAGAGTGCTAGATTTCATATCCTGCGTCTACTACATCAACATGAAACTTTAGGCAAAGAATTTATCTTTTCCAAATATGTTTCATTAAGTATAACTATAAAATCTGGGACTATCAAAGGTATTAAATGAAATGTTGTATATTGGCTATTTAATATAGTTATTATATTCTATCAGGCAATATAGTAATTACTTGATAATTCCTTTATAATGCAGTGAATCATTAGAATAATGGCTAATAAACCATGTCTCAGTTACTGGAAATTGTTTCTGTTTCTCTAGGCACTAGTCATGTGGCACAGTGGCACAGACCAAACTGTGGAGTCCTGTGTCACCCTTCCCTGACTGCCACAACAGAATGATGGATCATGCATATGTGGCTTACATGCACTTCCCATCAAGCAAGAGAAGGCCCAGAAAGTCCAACATCAAGGTGCATCCGGTTCTTTCTCTGGTGATGGACATCCTGCTACCTACATACTGCTGTGCCTGGATGTTCTAATATGGGAGAGAGTCAGATGGAGGAAACCGAGCTGTTGTCTTGTATATTTTTCTAAGGACACTGATTTCATCTTGAAGGTTACATTTCCTCCTTAACTAAATTTGAACTTAGTTAACCTCCCAGTAGCTCCCCAGTTATCCTCTAAATACCATAACCTTGTAAATATAAGTTCAAAGTATGACCCGCAAGAGAGTAAGAATGTGCAAATATTCATAACCTAATACACAAGCTTAAAAGCACACTTATTTTTTGATCTGGCGAGAGGTAAATGGTTGTTATCCACCCATCAAGGAAATGTAGATTAAAACTACTTCAAGATTTTATACTTTGAAATTGCATCAACTATGGCTGCTCAAGTTTGTATCCACCACTATATAGAGGCTCCTCAAAATAATGAGAAAAGAAGCACCGTATGACCCAGCTACATAACTTCTAAATTTATGCCGACAGGGTGCTGAGGCCCTACGCCGCAGAAATACTTGCATAGCTCTTCACAAGTCAACCAGGAACTGAAACTGGTCTAGGTGTTCATCAACACCCAAAATTTTAAAGATGTGTTACATATACTCAATGAAATTTTTTTCGGCCGTAAAGAAACATAGAAATCATAACACTCACAGGAAAATGGACACAACTAGAAATCACTATGCTACGTGAGATGTGCAAAGCTCAGAGAGAAAAATCTCACTTTTTCTGTCACCTATCATACCTAAAATTTCAAAATGATGTATTTGTACACAGGTATGTGCTTCCATGTATGTAGTCCAGTGTGGCTTTCTGTCTCTTCTGCTTGTTTTGGTGAGTTTTGTCTGCTGTGCCAGGAGAGAGAAAAGGGGGGATGGAACACAGCGAGTGGCACTGTGTGAAAGGGGGTGCTACTCTCAAATGGTGTAACTGGAATCTTCTCTACTTGTTCAGACATTGACAGAATCGAGTTAGGATAATAAAGACTCTCTTTGTATCTTTGGACAAAAATTTAAATTTTCATCATAAGTTTAATTTTATTGCAACAAACTAGCTAATTAGGAAATAAAATTATTTAAAGATTTTAGTTTTGATGCCATATAAAAACATGTGCCATTCCCAAAAACTGAATAATATTTTGGTGCATTTTCATTTTAAAAAATATAGTACTCTTATAAAGAAGTGCATACACCGTTACATTTAACTTCTTCTTAACCAAAAGTCAAACCTGCATTTGCTATTAATATTAATGAACAGAATCTGACCTCACTAATTATACCTGTTCCTTGCCTTCTTTCCTAGCTGTGCAATCTTGCAAATGTGTTCCAATGAGAAGGCATCATTAAGAATAAGGGCTTTTCCCAAGTGGATCCTCTCCTTCTGAATTATAGACAAGAAAGTAGAACTAACTGGGATTTACCTGGGTCCAGATCTATACGAAAGGTGTGGCAGACTTCTTCCTCTCTTTGCCACTGCATTCTTAGGGAAAACTTAATCCTCAGATCATGACATTATACAGCAGCTTCCTGGGTACCTTTTCTGGATGTACCATTGGGTCAGTAAAGTGATTAAGCATGTTAGGTCGGCATTTGTACCAGGTTTGCCATTGTGCCTGCATTCTGTCGTAAAGGATGGGCTAGCTTGCACCCTTCTGAGAAAAACAGGCTCTCAGATGTAAGTATGAACATGTATTCTTTCTTATTTTTAAGGAAAAATGAATTCTTTTGGTTACACTACTCTGGTGTCACTAGTCCCTTTCTACAAAGGGACGGGTCACTGTGTTTAGGCCACGCACTGGGTCCTCTGGCTACCAAGATGTTATTCCTCCATATGCCTGCAAAGATAACACCTGCCATTCCCTTCTGCATTAAGTAGGGATTAGCATTGCTAGCTGTCCTATTTAGAATGGTAGCTATTAGGCTGGGGATGTAGTCAGTTGGTACATGTTAGCCTAGCATGCATGGGTTTCAATCTTTAGAACCACATGACCAGGCACTGCTTTCAGGAACTTGGAAAGTGGAAGTAGGAAGGTCATAGTTCAAGGTAATCTTTAGCTGAAAAGTTAGAGGCCTGCAAGGGAAAATGTCTTCCTCTAAAACAGAAATAACAGCATAAAATGGAATATCAAATGCTTCTACTCTTGAGTCTTCTTACCTCTGAACTCATTATTTCTTTTTATCATTCAGCAACTTAATTTTTTTGTTTCCTGTCATCTCTCCCCTTTCACTAGAACACAAGCCAACCAGATACGTACATTCATTCCCTGATGAACATAAGAACCTTGAGCAAACATTGACACATATGGAACACCTGAAAAGCATTTACTAAGTGAATAACAGGGAAAATGCATGCATAAACAAATGAGTTTATAGGCTTGGAAATAGAAAACAGCAAACAAACAAACAAAAATCCCTCTGACGTGCATTTTTATGAGCCTGAAAATGTGTTAAGTCACTTCATTTTTGCTCCCATATAATCATCCACCGTAACCTAACAGCAAAAAGCACAGTAAGATGTTTCCGAGGGGCCATTGGGAGACCCCGTGTTTACTGCTTCTCAGTAAGTACAGCCCAGAGAATATGCAAGTTTGGGTTCCAGAAGAAAATGCCATCTCAGTTGCTCACATCTTCTCAATCTATAGGTTGCCTCTCTTTTCCAAGGCCCCGTCTCCTCTTCCAAAATGGATTTTAATACTGGTCACTGTCTAAACCACTGAGTGTCTGGTACATGGTAAACACTGAGAGATGTTATCTCTGTAATAATATTTTTATCTGTGGAGTTAATGCATTCCAATATGCTCTAAGTATCTTTTAAAAAAGTGATGTAATGATCAAAAATTCTTGTGCTGGCATTTTATTAGAAAAAAAAAGAACATTAAACTACCATAAGAAAGCCCAACTTTTTATATTATAGCAAATCTATAAAAGCAATGAATGAAGAGCTGAAATTTTCCATGCTCCAGTTTTTCACAGAGGACAAAGAATTCATATGGCAGTCTTGATAAACTCCTTGTGATGGAACAGAGCCGGCATCCTAAAGATTGCATCTTTGTTCTTGGAAGCATTATTGAGAAATTACAGGAAAACTAAAGCTAATACTGTTTCAAAACATAGAGCCAAATGAATATTGAGTGGGGACATATCTACTGAATGGAAAACACTGAGTAGCTGTATTTCTGCTCAGCAATCTAGGTGGTTGTTAGTGAGACCAGCCAGCTTCCCTTGCAGGACAGATGGACTTGTTCCAGCTGTGACAAGGAACACTGCTGAGGACAGATTCATCTGACAGCTATTTCTGGGATTCCCTTGGCAGAGGAAAATTACCTTCTCAAAACTCAGTGACTCCCCAGTGACCCACATCCAACATCAGGTCTCTGTGGTGTTTAATGTCCCAACCACCCTGTTTTAACCTCAGGCTAGCTCCAAACTGTCACTCACCTTCCAGCTGCACAGTGAGCAAGGATATCCATAGCAACCAGCACAAGCCCTCTTCCTCTTGTGTACCCACATCTCTTCTTTTTCCTTCCTCGAGGTTGACCCCAACAGCATGCCACAGCAAGCTCCATGCAGTGAATTTCATCTCAGAGGTGACTTCTAAGAATTTCCAACAAAATTCTTTACCATTTAAACTGCAAAGATAACTCAAAAAATAATCCAAATGCCTTGAGTTCAGAGTGTCAAGTATGAATCTTATCATCCAATTGAAATTAGTTTTAATAAGTTTATGGGGCAACAGATTTATGTCCATCTACTTGCCTTATTCTTATAACTTGGAGAGGCTGAAAAATATCTGGAAGAAAAACATTTTAATTTCCATGTCCTAAGAAAACATCATGGGAAATGAAGAGGAGGCTCAGCAGTCAAAAGTACATACTGCTCTTGCAGAGGACCTAATTAGATTCCCAGTACCAAACTTATATCAGGGAGATCACAAATGCCTGTAACAGCAGCTCCAGGGGAATCCAATGCCTCTGATGGGCACCTGTTCTAACATGCACGTATCCATACATAGACACACAGATATGCACATAATTTTAAAAATATATAAATTGTTTTAAAGAAAGCAATGTACATGAGAATATTACTAGGCACTCAATTGCTTGTCTTTTAAAAGTGTATTGAATAACATTCAGTGCCCATATTCTTTGATGACGGTGACAGATCATTTGCTGCATCTATGCCCCAACATGAAATTACATCACAGATCCCACCACTGCCATTCTCAATAGAGAAGTGTTTTTTTTCTGCAATGTGCTATAGTGAGTGCCTAAACCGTTCCAATTTAAATAAAAGTTATAAAACAATGGACAGAAGTATTCTTTGCTGTCCTCTAACCCATTTTTGAAAACAGAAGAAATGCAATGACCAGAATTCCTCAGTATTTATGCAATTCCCACAAACAAGTGAGATAAGCTTTTAAATGGTAGGGGGGATGGGATATAAAATGCTAGTCCTGAAATTCAGTTTATTAAATTAGAAAATTCTACCTTAAAATCTGTTCATTATGTATTCTTGTGATACTGTCATTATCTCACCATAAAATAAAGATGGTAGCTATCAATTAAGCCAATACATATCCACTCTTAAAATGCAGAACAATATCCTATCTATAACTTGCTGTATTACAACCAAATCACTTTCTTTATAGATCTTTTCTAATTTCTTAGAACAAATTCTCTACTTAATCTGCCAAATGAAACTGGTTGAGAGTCAACCCTATCAATTTATTTTAGACTCTCTTGTCTTTAAAGAAATAATCAAATCTCAAGGATGAGGTCCGTATCAAAGAAAGGTGGTCTCATA
This sequence comes from Bramus lutescens, assembly GCA_001685075.1. Classification (NCBI taxonomy): domain Eukaryota; kingdom Metazoa; phylum Chordata; class Mammalia; order Rodentia; family Cricetidae; genus Bramus; species Bramus lutescens. The sequence goes on along the minus strand of LOEQ01004727.1, from coordinate 17,485 downwards.
ATAACATACACCCTAGAAATTTCATATCAAATTGTCTTTAATATCAAAATCGAGCATATTTGCACAAGAACTCAGCTTTGTAGTTTCCTAGGTAATCAATATATCTAATGCACAAACTGGGGGCTACAGGACTAAGGGTCAACTTACACCTGCCATCTATTTCTCTAATAAGTTACCAGCATTAAGATAGGGATACTCAAAAAATATAGTTGAATTCTCAACATGGAGATAACCGAGCCAGTTGCTGCTTTTTATGGAGAAAATTACATGAACCAGAATATTAAAAAACAAAACAAAAAACCTACTGCTTTGGGGGCTGGTTTTGTTTTTGTTTTATATTCAACTTTTTAAATGTCTAACCTCTTTGTCATTATTTCAATTTTATGAGGATATTTTCTCATTTTGTAAAAATGACATGCCAGGATATCGAGGAAATTAAACGACGCAAGAATAATTTATTTTACCTAGCACAGTCCCTTTTCTCACGAGATCCTCAGTGAATGATTTTTACCCACAGATGTTAAGAAGGCCAGAGGGAACTAATAAAGCAGGCATACAGCTGCTCGGCTGCAGAATCAAGGCCAGCTCTCGCCCACACTGTATAGAGCTTTGGGTATTTAAGTGAGCAGCCCTCTCCAAGACTGGTTAAAAAGCAACAGTACCTTGTGCTAGGAGCCAGAGTCTCCTGCAACTTGGTCCTGCAACACTCATTTGTATTTTCTTGTTCATCCCACACCAAGTGTTGGGCATGTTCTACCTACTTGCTCTCAGCCACTTGTGGTCAGTGAGGGTAGCTTGTGACATTGCTCTGCCTGTAATACTTGACTGATGACCAAGCATGATCTTTGTGTCAAGTGGCAGTAGATAAAATACCCATCATACTTCCGCTTGTAGGCTGGCCCCAGGTTCTGGAGGTGGCCTGCCTGTCAGGGCACAATGACTTCCGTTTAGCCTCTCTGCAACCTCCTGGGGAATTCCTACTCATCCTCCTCAAGTGACACAAATGCCAACCATGGTCAGGAGCCTTTTCCAAACTCTGTGTCAGGAACAGCCGTAAGAACTCCATCCCTGAGCTCATATTGTACTATAAATGTTTCTATTATTTGGTGATTCTAAGACACTCTCTTTTTAAGATTTGTTTTTATTATTTTTAATTGTGCATACATCTGTGTGGACTTGTGGAGGCCTGTGGACCCAAAGAGGCCATAAGCACTGGATCCTTCTGGAGCTGAATCCACAGATCTTTATAAAATGCCTACGCAGTTACCAAGAAGTGAACTCAAATCCTCTGTGAGAAAGCTACAGGCTCTTGGGCACTATTGGGCCATTTTCCCAGCACTGGTCTAGTGAAGTCTTCTAATTGTTTAGCTTTTAGTTATTTTCTTACATCAAATCCTTAAAGGGTTGTTTCAAATCTATTTTCCTTACCAAGTTAGACACATACACACACATACACACACGCACACACCCAGGCACGCATGCACGCACACACACACGTCTGCTGCAGACATCCTAACAGTCATTTGTTCTCAGGGACCGTGTGTCAGGAAATCTGAATCAAGCCTTTGAGCCTGGCTATTTATGTTTTCTTTGCCAATTACAGTGACTGGCACATTGATTCACTTGTAATGACTGGATAAATGAGTGGAAAGAATGACAACCTACCTCCACAAATGGTGTCATTTTCCCCTAAAAAACATATCCAAATAGTCCAGAATTGTTTCAGAGCAAAATTAGATATGAGGGAGTCTTGAGAAATTTCTATGAAATCCTGACTGGTGATAAATTCCCAAACAGGCTCTGCAGACTCATTGGCCTCCTCCTGTCTTGACCCTCTTTCTAAAGCTGCTGTAGTAGAGACGATGAAAAGCAGGCACAATTAGTTATACCCACACTCTGAAACACAAGCTGTGGTAATTTTTCACAGGGGCGCAGGTTAAGTGAGAGAAGATTGTTTCCACTTTCGAGCCTCTGTTTCTCTCACAGACTATTCAAAGGCAAGTGGAGATGAACACATTTTGACTTTTCGGGGAAATGGTGAAACATTATCTCTTAGTTTCTCTTCCCAGATGTGTCCCGCCTATTACTGTTGATGATGCACAACTACATGCCTCATATTGGCTGTGGGTGCTAAGAGGAAGGTTACCAAAGGGGTTGCAGGGTCACCTGGGACATGATGGGGGCCAGAGAGCACTTGTTTAGCATATAGTAACACTGAGGAACTCCTGGCCTGTAGGCAAACAACTCACTCTCCCTCCTTCCCACCTGATCAGGGGGACTTTCTGTGGATCTCAGCAGGACAGGAGCACCCCTAAGAAAAAGGTCCTTTCATGCAGGGCAGTGGTGGCACATGCCTTTAATCCCAGCCCTCAGGAGGCAGAGGCAGACAGACCTCTGGGAGTTCGAGGCCAGACTGGTCTATAAGAGCTAGTTCCAGGACAGACTCCAAAGCTACAGCAGAGAAACTCTGTCTCAAAAAACAAAACCAAAAAAAAAAAAGGAAAAGAAAAAGGCCCTTTCAGCTTTTTTTCTTCTTTGTGTGATGTAGAAGGAAACTGCTTGCTTGTTTCCCACCCATCCAGGCCCCAATAATCACACAGAAACTATATTAATTGCAACACTGTTCTGCCAATGAATCTAGCGTATTCCTAGCTAGCTCTTACATCTGTAATTAACCCATTTCTATCCATCTGTGTATCTCCACAAGCTGTAGCCTACTGGAAAGGTTCCTAAGGTTCCAGCGTGTCCTTCTCCTTTTCCTTCATCAGCTAAGTGGCTTCTTCCTGACTCTGCCTACTTTCTTTTTATATCTCTGTTCAGATTTCCCTCCTGGCTTTATTCTTCCCTGCCATAGGTCAAAGCAGCTTTATTCATCAGCCAATAAAGCAACACATCTATAGAAGGACATCTCACATCAGTGTAACATTGCTTTGAGACTCTGAAATTATTTTGTCTTCATGACACACCTGCTTGAGTGAGCCTCAATGCCTTTAAGTGGGAGAAAAAGACAGACAGAGAGAGAGAGAGAGAGAGAGAGAGAGAGAGAGAGAGAGAGAGATTACATTACAGTTATTTCCCTTTGATGGTAAACTCCTTCCCCCAGAGCAAAGTTGTCAAACTTTTATCCTCTGCTGCTAGAGAACCTCCCAGGAGTGGGAAAGGCTCTCCAGCCTTCCTGTGAGCAGACAGAGGTCTCTAGTGGAAAAGCAGAGCAATCACAGGTTTTATCGGGTGTGGACACTGGGGAGGCCATGCCATTATACGTGGTCGTAGATAGTCAACAACAGCCTTGCAGATAGACAAATTTGTACATTTGCTCAGATTCTGTTAGCCACATGACCCTGATTTAGAGGATTCTTAGGAATTTGGAGACCTAACTGAGGTTTGAAGGAGCTTGGAAAAGGAAAAGAAAAAAAATGTGTTGTATTCTGGTCTTGCCATTGCCTCTTCTTATCTGCTCCAAACCTGTTTCTGGCTGGAAAGGTTAGAATTTCAAGGGAATCTAAGTACATTAATAATGTAAGGTAGCCCTCCATAGCTGAGCGTGCTGCACAACGATGGAAATTGCCATGAGCTTGCTGAGAGCATGAGCTTTGTGAATATCTTAGCTCCATGACAGCACAGGGAGCAGACTCTTTCTTCTTACGGAAGACAGCCAAGTGTGCAGACTCTCCTTCCAGACCCCTCAGATCTTGATGCCATCTTGGCTTTCCTTTTCATCTTCTCATATAAGGAAAGAGCACATAATTTGAGCCCATCTAGAATAGAGAAATCCATTATTGCCTTTCATTTGGTTGTAGGACCAACACTTTGACTTCAGGGAGGAATAGTCCTAATACATAGTCAATGGCAGCCTTTAAACCCGAGCTTGCCATTTGGGAAGCAAGTCTGTTCTAATGAATAATTTAAGAATCTTTCTGTTTTCTATCCTTTAAGACAGAATTCAATTTTCTGAAGATGAAAACCATTGGAAGCAGTTGCCCCTATCAGGTGCTAGCAAAGGAGCAGTTGGGGAATTTAGCTAATTAGGAAAATGGGGTAGGGTAGCCTTACTAGCTCCCACTGCATCCTCTAAATCCCAGGCTTGTTCCTGGAAGATGCCCCCACGTCAGAGCTGTGGCAGATTTCTGATAGGACAGACATTGGGTTTGGACATTCTTGTTGGTAAAACTGAAGTGCATGGCAATGATAATCACCAAGACATCCTATTTTAAGACCTCATTTAGGAAATCAAACAGTCCCTGAAAAAAAGAAGCGTGATTAAAATGAGGGAATTTTCACAAATAGCACTAATGGTGGTCCCTGTGCTGTTTCTATGCTGGGAATATAGAGACTCTCTCAGACTCTGTCCCTGGCTCTGCAATACTGTGTGGCTCTGTATTTGCTTTGTTGATGCTCCCTGTGGTAACATGGGTTCCACATGGCAGCAAGAGAAGCCTTTTCACCTCTCTGTCTTAGGTGTCTGGTACAGTGTGACCCTCAGCAAACATTTGGAACTATAATCATCATAAATGATTATAAATATGATTATGAGTGTAATCCAGTAGCATGTTTTCAAAAACAATTCTATCCATCTGAATATGTAGTCTTCAAGTGAACCTTCCCAAATTTTTATATGACGTTTGAAGTCAGTCATACATTGACAGACCATGAAACCAAAGGGGAATAAGTCAAAATATGTAATGAGGTAAGAAGATAATTGCAAAAAGTTCCAGAAATGTCCACCCCCTTCTGATAGGTGAAAAGAGTTCATTCCCTTCCTCAACAACTCCCTACCACACCCATTGTAAAGATGAGGAAAGGTTAGGATTTTAAGAAGCAATAGGGGACAGCTAATCTATGTAGCTCAGGCAACAAAGAGGTGGCCTTGGTCTGATGGAATGTATTCTTACAAGGAAGAATAGTTCAGATTGAAAGAGTAGGGTATGGTTGAATGGAATAAGGAGGGTAGAGATGGACTAAAAATGGAAACAAGAGAAGCACAGTATGCAATGTGTAGCCGGCAGCTAGACTCTGGTTTCAGTATCAGAGTCAGTACTCCCTAGAATGTGGCAGGAAGCTATGCCCTCACTTAGGGCCTCAACAGTTGATGCTTCCACCCAATCTCAGTCACCATCAGCTATAGTTTCAAAATGAATAAAAATTTGTACAAACATATGCCTTGGAGCTATATGAAGTGTTGTCCCTCTGGGGAAGACACTTCCATAGGTGACTCCAGACCAGGCCACTTGGTGCTCAGACTCCCCAGCTCTCTAGGAGCAGAAAGTGCTGCCTTCTGGCATCAAAACCCTCTCTGGTTTAGCTCCCAGCTGCATCACTGTTCTCTTACTAATCTCCACTACATGCTTCATATCATGAGCTTTGCCATGGTTTGCAGATCTTCCTCCATGCGTCATATATCTTCATGCACACAGCTACCGGATAAGCTCTCATGCCACTCATGACTTCCATATCCCACTGAGAAGCTCACCTACACCTCCTGCCTCTCCTACCGCCTTCCATTTCACAGTCTTCGGTGCTGTTTATTGTTCTCTCGCTAGCTCTTATCACTCCCCAGCTAGGCATTCGTTTTGATCACTCTCTCCTTGATCACTCCTCTTTACAGGAAAATCAACCCTACAAGGGACTCTTTACTTGTCTCGAATGGTTCTTAGCATTCAGTGAACTTTCAGAAACTTTGGTTGAGCAGTTGGAGAAGCAGAGGGGTCTGTCATTTATTTCTGAAGTGGAGAGAAGCTGAAGCAGCTTCCGCATTCCATCACTGTGCCTCTGGAGGTTGTTGTAACAGGCAAGGAAAACTTCCCAGGATCTGACTATTGAGTTTTGGAGAGCATAACAGACCTTCAGAGTTCTGATAAGGCAGGAGCATGAGGGGTATGCTTATTGCAGAAACTTCCCTGGGAAATTCGATTCCTCTACACTCAGAGGAGAGGAATTTGATTGCTCATTCTGTTGGAGCTCACACTCCCAGACTCCATATTTGTCTCCAGAAAGCCTGCACTCAGTGCTTACCTGCACTCAGGAGTGACACCATGGAGCATGTGGGCAGAGGTAGAATGTGCTTGTGGTGCCTCAGGCTCCTCAGAGCAGTGAAGAGCCTGGTGAGGAGGCCCCAGGCATAAGGACATTGAGAGAGGCTGCATCAAAGCTGCTGTGGCTGATGTAAACTCTGTGCTCCACCCTCTTTCCAGATAAGTCAAAGAAGCATAAACCCACATGGACCTGTGAAAGCACCCTTCCACCCACCCAGGTGCATAGCCAGCTCAACTCTTTGAGGGGCTTCTGACAGGCGACATAAACCTATATAGTAAAATGTTGAAAAGAATCAGTAATCATTGGCTATTTTTTAATCTTTTTTTTCTTTTGGTTTGGTTTTTCAAGACAGAGTTTCACTGGATAGCCTTTGCTGTCCTAGACCCAGCTCTGTGGGCCAGGCCTTACCCCACTCTTCTCTAAACACCCAACTCAGAGGCTGAATGTGAAGACGATTAGACAGTCCTTCCATTACCAGAAAGGAAATGTGTGATTGGCTCACAGTGTGGAAGAACAACCAGAGCCAGAAGGCTAAGAACGGTGCTGTCAAGGCTCCCAGAAGAAATGACTTATGTGCTGAGGCTTACAAGATGAGTCAGGCCTCGAACCCAGGAAGAGGTGTGGGGAAAATAGTCTAGGTAAGGGAATGGTCCATAACAAGGTCCAGACAGTCTCAGGAATTCCCAAATGGTTTGAACGTATTAAAAAATAGGAATGTTTGGTCACAATACTAAGTAGAGGATCCCTTTCCACTGACAGGGCTACCACTCAGAGTCTCCAAAGCATCCTTGAACTTTGTTCTCACGAAGTGTAACCATCCTTGAGGCTCTTTACAGAAAGGGTTTAATGAAGTTTTCAAAGATTGCCTTTACGACATTGGGTTTCTCTTTTGAGAAATAAAAATGACAGCAAAGAAAAGAGAGAATTCCCAAAAGAAATCAGTAACACAACTGTCATTAGAAGTTAAGCTTCAAATGACTTCTTCTTGCAAAGCCATTGTGTGCCACTCTGCTAGGAAAACTTTGAAATCCCTAAGTGATCTGTGCAACTGTGTCAGTGAGAAAAAACAATCAAAGCAGGCACACAGAGCAAGAGATAAAAAAGAATAAAGCCTTTAAATCTAGGCTCTTATTTCTGGTGGTTTGGTATTTGAAATCATGCCTCCTATTAAAGAAGGATTTCCAAGGAAGTTTTACACTATCAGGGCTTAGAGGGACATAAATGGCTATCTGGGTCATTGGTCCACTCAGACGCTACCCAAGATAAACAGGATGATGCCCTATTTTCATGCAGAGATTTAGCAATCTTTCAGGAGGCAGTCTGTTAGCAACCTTCTCTGTGAATAACGAGGGCATTTGTACCAAGTTCAAGCCATTAAACTGCAGCCTAAGGCCTCTTCCACTTAGCCGGGCAAAGAGATCAGCAACAAATAAAAAGTGCATAGTCCGCGAGTGACAAGAGAGTGGGATTGGGCCTTAAAGCGAGTCCCAGCAGTTTCATTCAGAGGGCCACTTGATGAATGAACTTATGTCTTTTGGATCTTCAGTTCCTAGCTGACAGAAGAAATGTCTGCCCTGAGCACAGGACGAGGGAGGAAGGATTTTCCAGGCAGCCCTTTGTTTGAAAATTATACACACTAAAAATGAGAGTGGAAACGACAGCCAGCCTTTCCTAGGTTCCTAAAGAAGACGATACTACTTGTGGCCTTAGCAGAAGAAATAGGAGGAAGTCTCGATGATGAGGCAGGGTATCTGTGTCACCCTGGATGGGTAAGTACGAATTCACTCATATGTCTGAATTTACTTGCTTGCATGTCTGTCTGTATGTTTAGCTTGTTTGCGCTGCCTTGAGAAATCATGTTAAATGGAGCAGTTTGTGGCAATAGTACCTTATTACTGATGGTTCTGAAGCTGAGACGTTTAAGATTAATGTGCCTGGAGACCTAGTGTCTGATGAGAGTCTACTTTCTGCTTCATAAATGGATGCTGTTTTCCCAAGTCAACTCTTGGCAGAAAGAATGAGAAATTTCTCTGGGTGCCTTTTAGGAGGGTATTAAAACCATTTATGAGAGCGCCATTCTTGTGACCTAATCACCTCCCAAGGGCCCACCTCCAAATACCATCACATTAGGGATTAAGACTCAGCATACAATTTTACTACTTTATTTATTTAATTTTTGGTGCTGGGAATTGACCCCAAGGATTCAAACATGTTGAGCAAACTCTCTACCACTAATATATACATATTTTTAAGTCCTTTGTATCTAAATTTTGAGGAGACAAATATCTAAGATACATCTCTATGTGGGTCAGTTCTGTGAATGTACATTTACATAATATTGAACCATATAACATGGCTCTATATAAATGCAGCCTGCTGCTGAAATGATGTCAATATAAAATTTAAATTATTTCTTGAAGGAATATATTATTATGATAATAAGCACCTACCATGTGCAGGAAAGGCCAAGTGGTGGACAGTCCCTGATGTTAAGGAAGGGTAGGTCGGGTAAGGACACAGAGGAGTAAACAGTTGATTACTATGTCACAAGCCCAAGAGCCACCTGTCTATACAGAGCACTATAAAGCCTAAAGCAGGAAATGAGCAGAAGTGCCTGGAAGATGGAGGAAGCTGCACAAAAGAAGTACTGTTCACCGGTGTCTTTCACGAAGCCTGGAAGAGAACACAGCAGAAAAATACATGGAGTCTTACACACAGAGAATGCTTATATGTGTCTACTCCTATATATAGGAACTGTATATTCCCGTGCATATATGATATAGTTGGTACTATATATATTGCACATATATAACACATATGTACCCATCATATATAGGAAATATCTATATACATATACATGTTTGGTACTTATTTGTATGTATATTATCTTCTCGCTATACTACAATCATGTGTGTGTGAATCCCTGCATGTGTGTATATAACTACATACACACATAACTGGCACCTATATATATATTTCATATATATATTATGTATCTCATTATATCTTGGTATATATATTCATTCATTTACATATATGTGGGCATTATATGTATATGGTAATATAGAGAGAGGGAAACAGAAGCAAGGAAGAAAGAAATAAGATAGCCTGGCAATATATAGAAAATTTGACATTAACATTATATAGAAAAATGATTTATATAGAGAATTTATTTACATATGCATAGAAATTTTATTTCTATGTATATATAAGACATTTACAATCAAGTGACTTACCTATGCACACATGCATATCCAATTATTTTGCACGAGGCCAATCTATCTCCATTCCAATTATGAATTTGTCTAACATGATGCACTTCAAAGCTCTTAATTACCCCCTATTTCTACTCCTTCACACCGAGGAGACAAATAAAACATGACTAGGGCCCATAGTAACAGAAATGTTATGTGCAAACATTATTGGCAAGAAATAAAGCTGCCGTGGCTTGAGATTTGTCTCCATATGAGTTACCAACTAACCTTGTTTGTTTTGAAAGCAGACAAAACACGAGTGAAAATTCAGTTGAGAACTCCAAATGAATTCTTTGTCATCTCTCTAATTACCTAAGCTGATTCACAATGTGAGAAGAAACGTGTTCTTACTTTTAATCCACCTGGAACTAAACTGAACTTTGAAGATCTGAGGAACCTGCCAAGCTGGCAGAGAGCAACAGCGAGGTTAAAGAAAAAAATTGCCTGACTGCATGACGCGAGTATGTAAAGGACCAGAACCCTCCCACCCCCCGGCTAAGAGCAGGAGGTCTTGTGTGTTCCATCATTCAGAACACTGGCAAAACCAGGGCCTTGGTGGGAGGCAGATCGCAAGCCTGCGCTGTCTCCGGAATGGGGACGTTGGGACATTTTGCGCCACATGCCTCGGTCATCCTAATGCACCGTTCACAGCTGGACAGAGAAGTTTGTGAGGCACTAAACTGGAACACTAGGCAAATTCATAACAGTTTGCATCTCAGGTTTCCTGGGAAGACTGCCATCCCTGAGAAGCAAGCAAGACACAACGGAGCAAAAGTCTTGCTAAGTTCAGGCAGTCGTGCTTAAATCTTAGGTTCTACAAGAAAAGTCAGTTTGATGCTTAGTTAGGTGGCTACTGTGAAGGCGTCACAGAAGATAAGAAATGGAAATCCCTTTGAAGGAACTCTGAGGCTAAAATCAATAACACGGACAAAGATTTTTCCATCCTACATTTGCAAGGTACTTGTGAGAATTTTGAGTGGCATTTTATAGCAAAGGATGTTTACAGAATCACATGGGAGCTACAGTGGTGCCGAAGGTATCTGGCACACAAGGCAGCAGTGGAGTGGGTCATACTAGTATATAACAGTTGAACACCGAGCCCAGGGACTTTAAGAGCCTGTACACGGCACCGCATGATTGTGGTAGTATGAGCTGCAGCATAAGGTAAGCATGTACTTTCATTTCCAGCTCTGCCCCTTGCTCGGCCGTGAGAACTTGGACAAGTTACACCATGTCTCTGAACCTCAGTTTCCTCATCTGTCAATAGGGGTAATTATATTTGCTTCACAGGGAAGCTGGGAGACTGTGGGAACTAATTATCGCCATTCTGATTCCAACTGGCTTTTGTTCTATCAGCTGGTTTCAGCAGGATATGCCCTGAGAGCCCCTGCAGGCTTCCTGCTTCTCCTGTGGAAGAAGGGAAACCATCATCCTGCTTCCTAGGTGAAAGAACTCTCCAGCCACTCTGAACTAATAAAAAATACTCCAGTTACTTTGTGGGGTTTGGGGGTGGTTGGTATATAGGGTCTCACTATGTCCTATCTCTGGCTGTCCTAGAACTCACAGAAAGTTACCTCTCTCTGCCTCCCAAGTGCTGGAATTAAAGGCATCCACCACCTGGCTCTAGTTACTTTGAGAAATTAAAAAAGTCCAGTCTGGCTTTAAAGAGAGAGGTCAGAAAGTACAGTCAGCTACTTGGGTACTGGAGAGGTGACTAAACCCGCCACCATCCTTGTTTCTGCCCTGTGAGGGAGAGCTTTTCTTTCCTCCAGGCTTTATGTCTTGGGGACTGCTCTTTGTGGGACATCAGAACTTCTCTGGCTGCAGAGCTCAGACTAAGGTGAGCTAATGATGGAGGACTGGTTTGCATTAGACAGCTGTCTGCCAGATGCTTCGCAAGGGCCACTTCATTCTAGAGATGTAGTGTAATCCGTCACACGCTACTAAAGTGTTTGCTTGAATCAGAGGGCTTCTTTACATGCAGTCTGTGTCAGTTTATTTTGTATTGCTGTGGAAACAAAAACAAAAACAAAAAAACCTAATAATAATAATACCCCGAAGGTGAAATGGTACAACTTGGCTCTTGGTTCCAGAGGGACTAGGTCTGCCATAGTGGAGAGGGCATGGCACAGTTCAGGGAGACAAGAGAGCTCAGCAGAAACTGCTCCTATCATGGGACACCAGGAAGAGCAAAGGCTAAAACCAGACCCGTCTTTACCAGCTGTGCCCCACTGGGTACCACCAGTGGGAAATCGGCATTCAAAGCAGGAGCCTGTGGGAGTCATCCCCAAGTCAAGCCATAACAAGCCCGCACTGAGCCATGTAGGTGGGTTGCGAGTCCCTCTTTAACCCACCACCTTTCTTCAGGCTTCTTCAAACTTTGCCTCTCACCCTCCTCAAGCAGCTTGGACTATGAGTCTCCATTCAAATTCTACTCTCCTTGTTCTAGATTTAAATCTGGTATGGCACGTGGATTTTTCTCTCATCACCTCTGAGATCATTCTGATCTTGCCTTACATAATTAATATTAACTGATTTGAATGGCAAGAGGCTGAAAATGTTTTTAGGCGAGGGAGGGATCTGTGACAAAATCTGAAGCCAAACTCTGTCCTTATGTTGAAGGGATAGGCGTGGTAGTAAAACAGTTTCAAATCATTTTTTTTAATTCTCCTTTGTGGATGGATATAAGGGATGTTTAAGGCTTTCAGTGAGAGTAGCAACATATTCATGTTTAGAATGCTTTCATTTTTGAGCATTTTGGAATCAATGTGAGAATACACCAAGCTAGACAGAGAAAATGCAAGAATTCGGAATCTTTCAAATATTGAACTTCAGAGGGTATCCACCATGGAGCCAACATGTTAGTACACCAGTCAAGATGCTCCTGTGAGCTCCAGATTGTGTGTGCATTGGGACGTTAATGTTCTGAGTCTTCCGCCTACCGCCATTCTGCTCTAACGTGTAATCCTGGAGTCCTGGCTGATGAGATTCCAATGGGAATTTTCTGTCCCTTGAGTTAAATTCAGACTGCATGGATCTTCCTGCAAGGTCACGGCAAGGGAAAAAGATTTCCTGATTCCTACAAAATTTGTTCTCCTTAGACAAAAGGCATCCATTGTCTTCTCTCTGTCCCAACCAACCGCCTTTTACATCTAGATGAAAATGTGGTTTTTATGAATCATACCCCCCTTCCCCATTTTTTTAAGCAAAAGACTGTTTGCATTTTTCTCAGCCCCATCTGGAATGGTTTCTTTTATTTTACATCAACTTTAACTTTAGTCTCATTATTTTCACAAACCTTTTTTTTTTTAACTTCTTTGAACATGCATTAAATGCTTTAGGGCCTTAGCCAAATGCCACTCCCTGGGGACCTTCAAAAGAGAAGTCAGGCTTACTGAGAACAAGTTTCCATTGTAATACATAAAAGCAGCAAACAGTTTTTCTACAAGAAGAGACTGGGTTTTCTATGCCAATTACTGTATCCTGCATTTTCCTATAATTACTTTGCCATCCTCTCCTGCCTCCATCACAATGAATGGATTTAGCCCCTTTCACAAATATCAGAGAATTCAGACAAGCATCTTAAAAAAAAAAGAACTCTGTCTTTTTATACACTCAATCCTCACTTTCCATTTTTATATTTTTATTCTGATTTTTCATCAATAAATTCAGGGAATAACTCAAATAGTAATACTAACTCTAATAGCCAATATTAATACTAACCTTAATAACTAGCATTTCCTCGATGCCTGCCACATGTCAGGTGTCATATTTGGGACATTCCTATAATACCTTCAATGCCATACATAACAATTTGGGATATCGAGGTGCACTTTCCAGCTGAAACCTGATAAAAAAAGAGACGCGAGATCTCATGATATATTCAATGTCATACAGTCAGTAAGAAACAGATCTGGATTCAGTTTTGCTCTGAACTGCAGTGATTAACTAGCCAGCTGCTTTGCCTCCTGCCCTGTGACAGATCACTAAGTGTCCTTGCCTACAGCACCCAGTATAGTCACCTGCCCCACCACTAGGCTGATTCATATTGTTTCCTACAAACATTTTATAACACGGTTCCCTAGACTGGGGAAAAAAAAGTTTCAGAAACTCATTTATAAGAAGAAAAATGTTGCAACTGAATGGGAAAGTCATTTTAGGTAGAACTTTTGAAATTTCCTAAATTAACACAATGTCACACATCCTTTGGGGTTTATCTAGCGACTAAGAAAGGGCTGTGGTCTACCCAAGACTGTGAACTATACGATTTCCATCTCTTGGAGCTACTTCTCAGGACCCAGATTATCAGTGGCAGAGAGACACTTTCTAATTCGTCCTATTCTTTATAGCAAATTACGTCCACATTGTAGGCTCAGCTTTTCTAGCAATAAAATTTTATTTGAGCTGCTAAACCCTTCTGTTACAGCATCCCATGGGGGCAGAGCCATAGATGAGAGCCGCAGGTCATCCATCAGCACCAGGTTAGTGCTGACTGGCCATATCTGCCCTCAGATTGTGTTTTTGCCACTCTAGAAGTAATGCGACATGAACTGTTTTGAGGTTGAAGCTTATATACACCAAGATCTACCCAACCATTCAAACTCAAAGGGTGAACTGGAAAAGCCCAAAAGCCTTTCAAGGTCAAGAAAATGAAGCTGAGAAAAGAGAGACACTTTGTCCTCTAAGTACTGCAGCGGCACCTTGACTACTGGGAGTCCCTGATTGGCTGTTTGTACTGTCTATCACTGGAATTGTAGAGCTCTCATTAGCCGGGACACCACCTTGGATTAGGCCTTAGAAACTAAGGGCCCTTCCTGGCGCTGACTCACCCTGGGTCCTTGTGCGACTCACATAACCTCAATGAACCTCAGTTTCTTCACCTGCAAAATGGCAATAATGATAGGTATGGTAAAGAAGTGTTGTGAAGTTTAATTTGCCTTCCTAAAGTACTTTGAGATGACCAGATGAAAGGTACACTTAAGATTTATAGCATTAATTATTATTTTTATTGCATATAATCATTTAAGAATACTAGAGGCTGTTGTGTGTCAATTCTCATACAATACGCACATACACACATATACTTAAGGGTATACAAGCCTCTTTCTAAAGATCACACTCTTACATTCAATATAATCAACTCATGCATAAATGATTCCCAAAGAAACAAACTTGGGAATACATGCAAAATAGGATAAATTAATACCCAATAGGGAAAGGCAATACAAGTAAGTATTACCTTAACCAGTTAGACACACCTAACTGTTGAAATAAACACAGCAGTTGAGGGGATAATTGAAGGAGAAGAAGATATAGCTTGATTGCAAAACAATATAATGGTGTTGCTATTTGAAGTGTGCTTTTCTTCTGAGAGACTCAGAGCAAATTACCAATATTATCTCATTAATTTTCATAGCATCCTCCCAAGGAAGAAAGCAAATAGGATTCCACTTTAAAGATAGGTAAATGCAGATTTAGTGACTAAGCAGTTTGCCAAGATCCCAGAGTCCACTGATAATAACAAAGTATAGTTTGCCCTTTTCCTCTTGGAGGTCAGAAAATTTGCCAGAGGTGGGGACACCACGGGAATCCGAGTACTTTGTCTCTAAATACTGGGTGATACTCCCTGTCTTCAAACAAACAGATTTAGAATGAGGATAAAGGCATCTCACAGAGTCCTCTTCAGCGTTACATCAGTGCTCAGCAACCATCATCAGGGTTGAGTAGGGCCCTCCTCATGTGATGGTGCACCGGAAGGCATTCTCCTACTTAGCATGTAGTTGATTTGGCTTCTTTTTCCATCGGTGATTCTGCAGAGTTAGAAATCGTCACGAAGTAGTTGCATATTTAAGGTGCATTCCATGGTGCTGGGAAAAAGTAGACTACTGTAGAGGGAATTAAGAACATTTCAGTGTATCATGTATTACATAGCAAGGAACTAAAATGAATTTTATCCTAGACTAACTCTCAAGAATTAGTACATGTATTCATTGCAGATAAATCAGACTTCAGAATACTCTTTCTATGTATCTTCTTTTTGGCTTTATAAACATCTTTAGTATAAGTCTCAAGATAGAGATTATTGGATAAAGCCTGTTGGTTTTAAGGTTTAAAATTAGATTTAAGGTTTCTTACAATATAAAAAAGTACCAAACTACCAAAAGAGACCCAAAATCCTCCTGTTGAATTTTATTCAATTTTTGACAGGTAACAATAGTAGAAGACTTTTATGTGATTAAGACCCATCTGGAAATGAAGAAGGAGTTGATGAAGTCTATCAAGCAGTCATATACAGATGCGTTTAGTCACTTGCTAGCTGATACAAATGATAACTCCAAGAAATCCTTCTGTTGTTTATGATTTAGAGGGCATTTATTAGGAAGTTGATCTATAAATGAATCTGTGTTGTGTGGTAATTTCTTAAACTGAGAGCACGTTCTAAACTTCTGAATTAATTTTCCACTTACTTTTTATAGCCTGTAGATCCAAAATGGCAGTTGGTTGTCTTTCATCTAGATCAGCCAAACAGATCTCTTCTACCTAGCTGCTGACTGTGACCCACTCTGCTCAAGTTCATAGGATGATGATTAATCAGTGAGCAAGTCTCTACCTTGTGTGATTTATCACATGATCTCCAGGTTTGAGACCCCAATCAATTCCTGGGGCCAACAACTTGTAAAAACTTCTTTTCAAATACCTTCATCTTCCATATTAGCAACACCCACACTAGTCTGCAATAATTGGTCTTCTAATGCCCAGACACATCCTTAAGAAGATGAATGATGATAAAATCCCGAGTTAGTATGTCAATAGCTCGACATCCTTGTAGATGAGAAGAAACCATCATACGTGGGTTTTTCCCTGTCCAGAAATGGTATTACATAATAGGCTTTCAAAATGTACTTCTGTGGGCACATTTTCTTGGCCGTCAACCTAAATTATAGTTAAGTGAAAAGTCGAATGTTCTAATTTGTATTACTTGGCTTCAATAGCATCTACCCTTGAGCAGGACTTCCTCTTCATTCATAATTCTTCCTGCAGGTGGGGTGCTGGTAATGACCCTGCTTGTCTATGCAGAGGAAGGAACAACACTGGTAGAGAGAAACAATTTTCTCAGCAAGTTTAATTGAGATGGCAAGACTGCTAGTTCAGAGCAACCTTTAAAAGGCAGAATTCAGTGCACATTATGATCACAATAAGCACTAAAGTGCCATTCTAGATAGACTCTGCATGACCTTCAGTTTAAGCATAAAAATAATTCCATCGTTCAGGTATTATTAAAGGTTTCTCTAAAATGTAATGCTCTGTTGTATTATCTGGCCTTGAAAAGTTGTTGTATTTCATCTAGAAAAAAGCTTCAGGTGCCCTAATATAACTGCAAAGGTTCTCATCCAAGATTCTAAGAAGTGTTCTACCCACAGAACACAGGACACAACATGGGCTGCTTCCGGAGCCATAAAGAAGAAGACATTTAAAAATGGTTAACGGAGACTCCTCTTTTTGGAATTAATGAGAATGCGGCATGAGATCTGGGCTAGAATTGGAGTCTGTTTGGTTAAGAAACAAAGGCAAGATTACAGAATGGTTGAAGAGTTGTGCACACAAGGAAACAGGTTGGAAACAGCATTCGACATTCCCAAAGGGTTCTCTTCAGTTGCTGGATGTGCGTAGGTTGAGAGCTCCAGTGTACTTCTTTCTTTAGGAATGCTCGCTACTGCTTCCTGCTGCAACCTCAAGATCACATTCAAAATCTACACCAATTCAGCGACTTAAAAAGCCAGGCAGAGGGGTCCTAGGATGCTCCCCTCTCATTTCTCTAGTTCTGCTTTGACTTAGTTGGTGTCCAGTGACTGAATCGTGTAATTACCCTCAAGGGAAGGAAACACGGGCTAGGGCTACTTTTAAATTCTGTGGACAGATCCCATAAGCTCCATTATTTATTTTAATAAACCAGAGGCGTGTTTGTTACAAATATTTCTTTTAATGGTAATTTAAGTTAGATGGACTCTAAATTTCAATGAGTATATGCTTTACAGAAAGCTGCAATTAATTGGGTAGAGAAATCATTGGATTTCATATCCTGTCCTGCTTATCTTCTCTACCTCCTCCCACTCCTGATTCACCCAATGGAAATATTTGTTTTAAGCGCTCTCTCTCTCTCTGTCTCTCTGTCTCTCTCTCTGTCTCTCTCTGTCTCT
>LOEQ01004726.1:73334-104299 GCA_001685075.1 Bramus lutescens | reverse complement strand
ATGCATATTCCACAAAAATCAGTGAATTGGAAGACAGAATAATAAAAACAAATTAGTCTGAATAGACAGAGTAAAGGAGAACCCAATCAATCATCAGAAATCTCAGAACACCAAGCACCATGGAACAGAAGTGAAAGGTCCATGGTTTCTGTCATTAGAGTCTTTGGGAAGAAGAGAATAACACTTGAAGAGATAATCAGACACTTCCTCAATTTGGGAAGAATTCAAAATAAGACAAAAACAAAAACAAAACAAAACAATCCATGCAGAGGCATACCATTGTCTTTTAAAACAAAAGATAAATTCTATGTAGCAGCCAGGGGAAATGACGTCTCCGATGGGGACAAGCAATTCGGTGACTGCAGGTTTTCTCATCACAGACCATGAACACCACAGCACTTGTCAAACTTTTAAAGTCAGTCTAGAATCCTAATCCAAGAAAAAATAGAAGTTTCCTTCCAGGAAAATTCAGGAATGGAGGAATCAAGACATCCAAGATGGAGGAAATTTAAAAGAATTTGTTTCCAGCTGACCTGCAGAGAAAGTGTGCCCTCTAAGAAAGAAAAAAAGGTAATTAAAAAATATTTTTGATACATCCAAGAAAGTAAACAGAGAAGAAGTTAAGTGGAAATAGAAGCAAACATATAACCTTTCTTTTCATCTAGAATTTCAATTCTAAATCCTGTCAGACACTTGAAGCAGATTATAATCCTCTGCATTATAGATGCAACTGTGAGTGTGGGATCCAAAGAGGAAGGAGAAAGTTCTCTATTCTTCACTCAAAATGCTAAAAGGACAAGTTATGCCTATGTGGCCAGCAAAACAATGCACTCTGGGAAACAGTTCCGAAATTCCTTTAACCATTAAACCCACAACTGTAATACAAGCGTGCACCCATCTGGTGTGGAGGCAACAGCTGCCACATCAGCACTCAGGAGGCTGAGAAGGTCTGTGCTGCCTTAGAGGCAAGCCTAGTGTCTGAGTCAGGGTTTCTGTTGCCGTGATGAAACACATGACCAAAAAGCAAGATAGGAAGGAAAGGGTTAATTTGGCTTACACTTCCACATTCCTGTTCATCAATGAAGGAAGTCAGGACAGGAATTCAAACACGGCAGGGGCTTGGAGGCAGGAGCCCATGCAGAGGCCATGGATGAGTGCTGCTTACTGGCTTGCTTCTCCTGGCTTGTTCAGTCTGCTCTCTTATGGAACCCAGGACCACCAGCCCAGGGATGGAGTATAACACCCACCATGGTCTAGGCCCTTCCCCGCTGATCACTAATTGAGAAAATGCCTCACAGCTGGAACTCATGGAGCATCTCCTCAACTGAAGCTCTTCCCTCTGATGACTCTAGTTTGTGTCAAGTTGACACACAGAACCAGCCGGTACACCTGGACTCTAGAATCAAACCCCACAGTTGGAGAAAGAACAGGAGCGTGTTAGACAGGCCTGTGGCACACATGAACTCACAGGGCTGTGACCACTTATGCACAAGTCATGTAAGATCAAGCCCTCAAAATCTCAGCATGGATTGGGAAGGAGCTCGTGAAGTCTCAACCCTGGTTGAGAGCTATTGACAACTGATGGAGGAGGGCGAGTTGGTCTCCAAGTATGAGGGCCCCGTGGAGCTACCCAGGCTCTAGTCCTCATGTACAAGGCAGCGGCAGTAAGTGGACCCAGTGGGTTCCAACAACGAGCACATGATGTTGAGAGGGAAAAAGAAAAAGTAGAGGAGGGGAGGTGAACCAGGGGAGGAAGGAATTGCAGTGAATTTGATCCAGTTACATTATATGTATGTTTGAAATTCTCAAACGATAGCCAATTAAAATTTAGAAAGGACATGGGGCCAGGGAGTGGGCATGGCTAAGAAGCATAGTGTGTAAAGGAGGTGGGGCCAGGGAGTGGGTGTACACATTGCCCAGCTCCCTAGGTAAGGTACACACTGTCGGAGATGTCTTGTGCTGGAGAGCAGTGTATGGCTAAGTGGGGGAACTCAGGAGAGAGAACAAGGAAAGCTGGCAGGACCAAGCATCGGGTGCCAGACTCTCCAGGAGGCAGGCGGCTCCTGTGACTACCAGACAGGACTTCCCCTTCAGTACCCCTCCTAGCCAGTTGCTGTGGGGTCCCTCCTCAGACTCAGGCATGGCTCCGGATCTGCCACCCTGTGCTTAAATCCTCGCAACCTTCACCACAGCTACCCTTATTCTTGTTTTATGTCCGAGGAGCCCAGGATTCAGAGAGGTGAGCTGTTGAATGTCACCCACCTTATGAGCAAAAGGGAATTCTGAGTCTGTCATCTGGCTACCCTCAACTTACAGATTGCTCTGAGAATCACAGTGCCACCCGGACTCCTCAGAGCAGTGCATGAGATGAGAACTGGACAAGCAAAAGAACTTGTACAAGAACTTTTGTACAAGCAAGCACGGCAAAGGTGCATTCGACTCGGCCCCAGATTCACAGGAAGGGGCCGCGAGTGGCGCTGAAGCATAGCAACGTCCGGAAGTGTTTATCTCTCAGAGCTTGTAAGAAAGTAGGCAGGGTGGCAGGGTGGAGCAGAGGCAAGGAGAGAGGGTGTAGTGACTTGCTTTAAATCAAGATGGAGGTTTCTAGTTGTGAAGTAAATAGAGCTGCCTGAAAATCTGTTTAGGAAGCCACTCATGCCTGAATAGACAAGACGACATGCTTCCTAGCAGTTAGAAATGGCCAGAATCATGTAAAACCACGGGATTTCAAAGAAACAAATGTTCAGACTTGCTCGTCTCCAGTTTAGACATTTGCTTTCCTGGAACATATGCCCTATAAATAATCTAACACCCAATATAAAACCTGGCGGGAAATGGAGCCCATTAAACTTCTCCCATTGTGCTTTCTTTATCTGTCATATGGCTAAATGTGCTTTTATTAACTGTGATAATTGCTCCTCTAACTGCTAATGATAGCAGGATCCTGGTAACAACCCCTTTGCAAGGCACCATTTCCCACCTCCCGCAGCAACTGCACCCAGACTGTATGTGTAGGATCCTTGAATTCATGTATTGGGCTTAGCTTGATCACTTGTCCAGATAGTAAAGTAAGGACTTTGCTGAACTCTTTGTACTTCACATTTCTACTCTTTTATTAATCCCCACAGCTGCTGAGGGGGTCCAATGTAATAATCGATGTCCCACGTCTGCTCTTCCTTCTGCAGCTCTGAAACTAACCAGTAGTGGGCAGTGCTGTCTCCTATGGCACCCTGTTAAGCATGAGCATTTGGTTTCCATGGTTACATTGACCTTGCTTCCAAAGGCTTCTCTGGCATTGTTTGGGGGTGGGACACTTACTGCTTGTTCAAACTGAAGAGAAGGTGGTTGTTTACTGATCCTAGATCCTACATCTCCCTGCTGACTTATCTTTCTGGGTCTATGATTAACAAACAGCCTGCAGATTGTGGTTCACCCCTCCCCCCAAGGAAAGAATGAGCTGACTTCCTTCTGCCTCAAATTCTTCCCGACAAAAAGGGGAAAAATACCTCAATTTCTTTCCCCTCTTTCCCTCCCTCCTCCTCTTCTCCCCCTCCTTCTCTTCCTCCCCTTCTCATCCTCAATGGATTATCCATCATGTAGGGAAAAGATGGACATTAAGGGGATTTCTCCGATAAGCAACCACCAATATAATACAAAACAAACAGTCCCAGCATTCAAGAATGGCTAAAATAGGATCTGGGAGGAAAATGGGAGGAGGTGGAAATTTTGAATAGTATTATTTATAAAGCAAAAAAAATGGTAAAATATAAAATAATGGATATGGGTTAATTCTAGATGCAAGAGCTAGCTAGCAATCACAAGTAATTGGTCAAGCAGTGTTTTAAATAATATAGTTTCTCTGTGATTATTTTGGGGCTAAGCGGCCGGGAACCAACAAGAGGCCTCCCCTCCAAAAACAAAACTTTCTCTAACAAATGTATAAAGAAAGTACCAGCCTTTGTTGGAAAGTGACCAACCAAGTTGACAGAAGAATTCTAACGCTGTTTCCCTCATCTTCCTGTTCAGCAACTCAAGGCTCCAGCACACCCACTTTCGGTTCCTATTCCCCACTACTTCTGGCCTTCTTAGTTGGGACCGTGAGTTAGCTTAAGACTAAGGTACAGAGTTTATAACCAGCCACAAAGTGCAATTCTCCTTGTCCCACAATCTTACTAAGCTTCTGAAAAGACTGTGAATTCTGTGATCAATGCTCCTGCCCCTCTACTGTAATTACTGCTGTTTGTCCATTCCAACTTTCATTTTGGCTGCAGTCTAAAGGTTACCTGGGACCAGCAGTCTCTGCCTGGTGCCAGAGGTGAACTTCTGCTGGGCTTTCACACCAAGTCAGAATCTTCAGCCTCACATAAAGCTACCCATCTCAGGGTCTTTCAGAGGACGCATTTCCCAGCAGCTGAAGTTTATCTGAGCAGGGTTGATGAAGTAATTTGTCTTTCATCTTTCCGGAGAGTCCTGTGGTAATCATACTACTGGCTTCCTTCAACCAAGATGTCTCCAGTCTAAGTCTCTGCTACTTTTTTTGTTCATATACCAAGTCCATAATCAAATTGCAGGATACCAGGTGCTCTGTGTACATCCCAAAGAAAACACCAAATGTTAGGATGCACGCTAGGGGTGAAGTTACCACAATATTTATTCTGTTTTATCCAAGATCACATGACCTAAACCTGTCCCTTTAACCTTTCTGGATTTCCCTTTCCTTGCCTCTAAAATTCAGTCTTTATGAAGCTGTACATCCTTGGATCCACTAAGGCATGTTCGGGAAGAATCCATCAGAGCAGGCTCAACTTTAGCTTGATCAAACTTCCTGAACTATCCATCTCCGGATTTTGTTTTATTATGAGTCATCTCGTTAAGGGTCCTTCACATCAAGCAGGTTCAAAAACATCATAGAGAAGAAAAGCAAACAGCTTGTATATATTTTCTTAGATCTGGGTCAACTATCTCTCACAAAGAAAAGAAATCAACTTCTCTCGGCAATAGTTCCTGCACTTGAAGCTGTATTTATCGTAAGCTCCTCAGCACCTGGTGGAGGAAATATATGTGACAGGAAGCTGGAGGAGTTTAAATATCCTATTTACTCTATATCTCCTAAGAAATGACTTCGATATGAGAAACAAAACATCTGGAGACCAAATCTGAGAGCAAAGGTTAAAGGCTTTTCATTCATAAGCAATGGGCAAAAGCTACCACAGTGGTTCAAGAAACAAAACTAGGAAAATGTAAACAAATGTTAGAATTTCAAGGATGCAGAATAAAAATTTTTAAATTATTCCTGAGGCATTCTGAAGGGTTTTCTTTTTAATGATGTTTCAATTAATTAGAATTAAAAATACTGAATTTTGATTTGTTAGAAAACATTCCTCTAGTACTGCTCCTGAATAAGGAAGGAACGCACTAAGCTGTGCTGTAAGGGAACCTTGGTGGTGCACCCATGGGCAATGCTGAAGAGGGACCCTGAAAGCTATGTTCTGCAGATGCGATTTCAAAGCCCTGATTAAAGTCTCTGTTTAAATGTGTGTGAAATGAAGAGGGAAATCACATTCCAAATTAGTGCTTTTGCTTTTATAATTTACGTAGTCCAGTTTTCACAGACTAAGGTACAAATATTCTTTCATTTGGAATCTGCATGCTGTGTGT
Source organism: Bramus lutescens (assembly GCA_001685075.1). Classification (NCBI taxonomy): domain Eukaryota; kingdom Metazoa; phylum Chordata; class Mammalia; order Rodentia; family Cricetidae; genus Bramus; species Bramus lutescens. Next base: position 98,641 of record LOEQ01004726.1, on the reverse strand, counting down.
GTGTGTGTGTGTGTGTGTGTGTGTTCGAGGATATGGTAGAAATATTAGGAGATGAAGAATAACAGGAAATACCTTGCCAGAAAGGGAGACACAGTGTAGCGCTATGCTTTCCACTCAGACCTCATGGAAGGTGATGTCCCAGTTAAAGGACGATGTACCCAGAAGTTCAAAGGCTACAGAAAGCATTACTATCAAGCTTCACTGATGGCCTATGGAGGCAAAATCGTTGCTTCAATCTTGCTTGTACATGCTTTGGAGGCTGCCTTCTCTTCAGGTGTTCTAATAATCAAGCTTTTTCTGTTTCGACCTCAGCAGAACACAACTATGCCACTTCTCCCTTGATGCACACTGTTGTTGTGCACCTTCTTAAAACCTCCACATATCTGCCCTTCTCACCAACAAGCAACTCTGTGTCAATGTGGATATTCTCTTGTAGCAAAAGTAACTTTAAAACCTGATCAAAATTAACTGGTGTGAAGGCTTCTCAGTAAATCAAAGTGCCAATAAATCTAATCTGAGAGGTAACTACTGAATAGTTTCCTGTTTCTTTGTTTGTTGTCTTGTTTTTAAATCTCTTTATTTGGTAGATTTGAGCATTAACAACTGGATGTTCTCAAGGTCTGGTTTTCACAACAGATTATAAATGCGACATGCACAGATACCTTTTCTAGACTTCCTAAGATTCAAGTCATATTTGAAAGGATAGTGTTCAAATATTACTATCTGTGTTTATGGTCCAAGCATCCCTAGTTTAGCTACACTGTGCTACTTCCATGTCTGTGATTATCTTCCCTTTCAGAATCTTTAAAGTGATTTTATGTTCATCTCAGAAATTCTGTATTTTACTTTCTTGGACACCACTGTCTACAGAAAAATACACTGCTTTGCACGTATCAGGGTGCATGTATCACAGAGGGCAGCATGGAAGACCATCAATGAACTGAGTAAGTTATATGGTACAGTAATTGTAGTGTTCATTCATGTCCATCTAGTAGAAGCTTAAATGTCACGCAACTTGGGCTGTCTACACTGCGGCTCAGTATCAGAGTGACAGTAAACTATTCCTAGAAGAGCATGTGCCTGCCAAACACATCGGGGATTTGCAATTTTGACCTTATTTCATGTAGTCCCTCTGGCACCAGAGCCTGGCAAAGAAGACAGAACTTCCAGCTGGTGCTCCAGGGCTACCAGAGATAATGAATGCATTTGACATTTAGAGTTTGGTCCAAATGTACAAGTGTAGCAAAATAGCTGGAGTTGGACAAAGGAGTGGCCAGTGTCCAGAGAGGCAGCCCATCTCAACGGAGACCTTCCTGGAGTTCTGAAGCCAACAAAGACAAACAAAACACAAGTGGAAGCTCAGAATGGCACATAGATGCATGGGTGCTCACCACGGGCGGTCCTCGGGAGGGCCAATAGTGCCAGGAAGCTAAGGCCGAACTGAGAGTGTCTGCAGGTGCCAGGAGACATGGCTTTTATCCCTCACAGGCACAGCCAGCTTAAGATGAAACTTGCAGAGATGTGCCAAGCAAGCTCAACACAGAACTCTCATGGTTATCTTTAGAGCCAAACACTCCTTCATTTGACTGGCCACTGAATAAGCATGGCAGAGTTGTGATGATCAGTATTCTACAGCTATGAATGTAATTACACTTTACTTATCTCTTTTCTACCTAAAAGAAAAGGCCAAGAGAAAGTGGTCTTTTAGAGCGTTTTGTTATTATAAATGAGATTCTCTGTGTGTGTGTGTGTGTGTGTGTTGCTAAAGCATGTATTGTGTTTAAAAAACATAAAAATGGAAAAAAATAATACAAACATACCTGCTGTGCTTACCATCTGAGGTAAACCCCATCAGTATTTGGGTTAATGTCTTATTAATAACCCAAGTGTTATTAACTCAGAAATATGTAACATGAAATATGAAGAATAAAAGTATCCTTTGTGTAGCCCAGTTTTATTTCTGCTCACCTAAATGTCGTGGTCATCTTCTCATCAGGTTTCTTCCTGGGTATCATTCTTAACAGTCCAGGGCATTGCAGTGAGAATCATTGGGATTCACATAACAGCCTCATATTGCTGAAGCATGTCCATCCCGATGCTAGGAAGAGCACATAATGATCTTAGCGATGAGGTGTTTCTTGAAATCAGTTCCAACTAATATTTCCCAGTGTCCTGTCTGTAGTTCCTTCCATTGGAAATTAATGATACATCTGTTTACTTGGGGGCATCTAGTTTTTATCTTTATCTAGAACTTATGGATATTCCACTTTGGAAGTGATATTTGTAAACAATGAAATAGGCGTTTTTAGGATACATGAGTCCCTGCTCTCAGTGTTCAAGTTGGGGCTGGACAGACAGACATCTGTTGAAGGTATTATAGGAAGGATTGTTATTTTGCATTAAGTAAATTAGTCTAGTTTTTATGAAACTGTCAATTTCTATGTTTGCTTTAAAGTAGTTTTTTTCTATGAATTTGTGGACCCATTTATAAAACACAATGCATTTAATTAGCATCAGTGAGATTTAACACATTCATATTTTAGGCATGTATTGTGAAATTGTTCAATTAGAACATTTGAAAAGTTTAAAATTTTCAAATGTTCAAAATTAGGGATCCAATTATATATAGGGACAGTCATATCTTTAATAACTGTAACTTTTATGAACTTTTAAGAGGATTTTGTAAGCAAGCTTGATGGAATGGTGTTGCATTTGCCATAGTGATGCACAGGATGATGGGTAGGATTTGATCAGGGAGTCTAGGTCAGCTGTTCTCACCTGTGGGGTGCAATGACCCTTTCACAAGGGCCACCTAAGACCATCCGAAAAACACAGATACTTACATTATGATTCATAAGGGGTTAGGAAGGTTGAGAACCACAGGTCTGTGTGGAGCATTGTCCTTCATATTGAGACTGTGAAATCAGAATGAAGGGCACATGAGCTGGTTTTGGTTCTTAGATAATGCGTTAAGGGTAACATGGTGAAAAGAGGGGGTAGGTGAGGCCAGACAGGGATCAAATGCTTCGAGTAACAGCCAATAAAATCCAGTTCATCAGTGTTCATGACAAGGAAGTCCACAGGAAAAATGAAAATATTGGTTATATGGGAAATTTGTTCATAACAAAAATCTTTACCATAATCTCAAGGAGTGGATCAAACTGAGATCAAAATTAGAGGCTAAGAAAATGCTCTAGTTTTGGAGTTTTGATGGCCTGAATACACAAAAGCAGAAAGAAGAAAACATCTTTGGCACTTATAGCTTGTGGCTAGGCAGCTTCATAGGCAAGCGTTTATGCTTACAAACAGCTTCAGTTCATCTGAAAATTCTTTCAGAGGTTTTCTAGGTTTTTGTAGGTAGAGGCTGTTTGTTCATTCCTGGATGCCCAGACCCAAAATAATCACACAGAATCTATATTAATTAAAACACTGCTTGGCCTAATAGCTTAAGCTTCTTATTAACTAACTCTTACATCTTAAATTAACCCATTTCTATTATTCTGTGTATCACCACAAGACTGTGGCTTACCGGGTAAAGTTTCAGCATCTGTCTTTTTTGGCGGCTACATGGTATCTCCCTGACTTCGCCTACTCTCTCTCTCTCTCTCTCTCTCTCTCTCTNNNTATATATATATATATATATATATATCTGTTAATATTTTCCACCTGGTTATATTTTGCCTTGCTAAAGGTGCAAAGCATCTTCTTTATTAACCAATGGCAATAAAACATATTCACAGTATACAGAAGGGAATTACCTCCTCTTTTCTGTCTAAATAAAAAAGAAGATTTAAATTTTAATATAGTAAAATTACATGTAACAAAACAGGTGTCAAGCAAGAATTACAGATACAATATTTATATCTATTTTATCTTTTATCATAACTAAGGAAAAATATAATTATAAACTATCTATTTTTCAGCTCCATCAAAGACCTCAGAAGGCTATAATATTACCTAAGTTAACAGGAAGTACGTTGTAAGGAACTTCCAAAACTTTAGAATTGACAAAGACATCTTGCTGCCTGGAGAGTCACCCAAAGTTCTTCTGTAATATTGGGACATTTATCTTCAGCCTACAGGTCCAAAGTATCTGTCAGACTGTTTTGCCTACACTGGCAGTTTGTCAGTCACTTTCTTTTGTATTCTGCAGAATGTCTGGCAGACTCTTTCATGAAGCAAGAACTTTGAAGGACTTCTCACATTTAGGCAACTTCAGCAGTCATTTTTCTGTGGGCCCTGCATGTCCAGTTCATACAGCATACCATCAAGCAGTCCAGGCAAGAGTAGCTTCTTGCCCAAATGGCTAACAAACTCCATAAGGAGCATCTTAGATGCCCATCATCCTCTTGAAGTAGATTGGTGCTGCTGGAAGCAGATGTGTCTCATTGTCATGAGAAGTCTAAGTTCTTAAAACATTGTAAATACCATGTTCTGTAGGTCTTTGAAAGACCTGAAGAATACCTATCCATCTGAAATATTTCTCGATACATCTGGAAACCCTAACAACCATGAGAAGTTTGACTATTATAAATGGTTATCTATTAATCTGTATTTCTTAACTATACATTACATTTAAAAATGAGCTGCACAAACACAATACCTTAAATGAGAGCAGAAATATATATAATAAAATTGATCTTAAATTTGTATCAATAAACCAAGGTCCATACCAATGCAAAGTATTCATCTCTATAACATATCTACCTTTAAATGTAAATAAATATTTATAAACAATTATTTAGAGAATTTGGGCATTGTTGTCTGGACTACTTCCTGCTGATTGGGGGCACTGTTAATCAAGTCCTTTATGGGGTATCCTGTGTGGTAGGTCCATCTCAGCCAGTAGCCTGTAGCTGTTATAGATGTTGGACCATGTGGGCCATTGCTTCAGGGGGTCTTGTTTGATCAAACTATATTAGCCAGCAAAGAAACTACAGCTTGCTATCCTCTGTGAAAACAAAAGCAAAAAATCTTTTCCAAAGCAACATATCCTTAGATCCAAATTTTTAAGTCAAGATACCTTTAAAATATATATGTTGGTTTAGCTTAGTAGCCTGGTACAATAAAATGTGTCTCTGAACTTAGCTCATTCACAGTCAAAAAATTACAAAAACACAATAATATACAGACTCTTTATGTATTTCCATCTTTATGTGGTTTATTTTTCTTTACTTCTTTAATCTATGACTGTCTGTACTCTTTATATTACTTTTACTGTCTCTTTAAATTCTTTTTATAACTGTCTATACTTTTTATTCCCCTCTCTCCCAGGCTTACATACATTTTAAAACACACTGTGCTTTGTTTAAAGTTCTTTATTTTTTGTCTGAATCTGTCTTATTGTATATCTGTAATCATTTTCTGACCAGGAGCATTCTTAAAATGGTAAGTACTGCAGCTGTGGCAGCCCTGGATGCTGGCTACACCTCTCTTGGCCTTTCAGTATGGCAGAGGTACGTTTACTGCCAGCTCTGGGGCTGCTGGGTGGGAGTCGTGCTCACACTTCAACTCTGGGAGGCACTGTGCAGCACATAAACCCTTTTCATCTGAGTAAAACTTCAATCTGCCATGCTGCACAGCCTGAAAATGTCTCCATGTACAGTGTTGGGAATCTGTCATGCTTTCCTGCCTGTGCACACCTAGCAGACCCAATCCAGATGCTTTCCCAGGTGGGGATGCTGAGCCACAGTCATGTTCTCAACTACTTTCCTCCTAATCCCGAGCAGGCATACAAGCACCTGTACCTGAAATGTGTGGCTGGCCATGCAGGTTAGCCCCAAATGTATGGGTGCCATTTTGTAATCAGAGGCTGCTCAGATCTGAATAATGTTCTGGTCAGAACTTCTAATAAGAACTTCAGAAAAAACCCTATCAACTACTCAGAGAGATAAACGTTAATATGGTCTGTCATTAGATGAAACTTAACCATTATTTTACTTTTACAGGATCCCTTAGAAAGAACATCACCACCATGACAGCTGGAAGTAATTCTAGAAGACAGTGCCCACTCTCCCAACAAAATTTGTCCTCAGAATTAGGGACATCAATTAGGGGTTGATTATAACTGATATAGGGTTAGGGATTGGGGTGGAAATTATGTAGGCTCAGAAATATCTTTTAAAAAAAGGAAATTGGATGGGATAATAGGTAGATTAGTGTGAGCTTACTCAAAATAATAATAGTGAATAATAGCATGAATATTTGAGAGCTATTATTTATAGACAATTTACATTGGTATGGATTCTTGTATATTGATACAAATTCAAATTATATTTTTATATTGAATATGTTCTTATTTCTGTTTACAATATTTATACACCTATGCAAAGTTATTTTGTCATATTGTATACATGCATGTTTCTACCTCTGCTTAAGACATTTTTGTATATTGTTAAAATTTTAGGATATATTTATCATATTGTACTATACATTAGATGGAGACTAGTTCTATGAATATGTAACAAATGATTTTGAGGTCATTATCCTTATTTGCTGCACAGTTGTTTAAAGATTGTTCAATACTATAATATAAAGTCTTAGTCTTTAAGCTATATAGGTATTAAAAATTATAGGTCAATAGTCACCCATGTTTGTCACTCTTATAGTTAGACTAAGCAGTTTCTTTAGATGCATAGAGATTGTATTCTGCATAGATAGGTAAACTTCAACCACTAACCACTTCAAAGAACTGTAGAATATGGCATTTAAATAACTTAGGGCTCTGTTGATGTGAGACACGATTGCTCCTGGCAACTTTAATCTAGTCCCAGGAGAATGTTGGACACCCAAGACACTCCACTGGGAGCTTGTTTTCTAATTGGCAAAACTGGCCTTTGGGCAAGGAACTGCCCATGCTCAACCACTGACAAAATGCATGATGTCCAGACTGGGCTAGAAGAATATAAGAAAAATGACTGCCAAGCCTTGCCTAGAAGGATAAGACGGTTTCGGAAATTTTCCTGTCTCTGAAAATGGTCTGTCAGTTTCTCCAGGCCTTAGCCAAAGTTGGTTGTTCCAACGTTGCAAATGAGACTTTGGGTAATTGCCCAGGTAGCTAATTGTCTCTATCATTTATTGTACATTTTAGAAGTTGCTTGATTGTACTTTCTGTTTACTCAAGTAATATTATTTCCCTTCTCAGGTCTTTGATGGGGTTGAAGAGTAGATAGTCATAGTTGTCTTCCTCTCATGACATGGCCAAGCTATTTCTAAATAATCTTAGACTCCTTAGGACAGGATAGCTATTAAAACATTTCACATATGTTTCTTGCTTGATATTGTTTATGCTGGTTGTAATTCTAATTTTTATACTTGATATTTGTTCTTANGAAGTTGCTTGATTGTACTTTCTGTTTACTCAAGTAATATTATTTCCCTTCTCAGGTCTTTGATGGGGTTGAAGAGTAGATAGTCATAGTTGTCTTCCTCTCATGACATGGCCAAGCTATTTCTAAATAATCTTAGACTCCTTAGGACAGGATAGCTATTAAAACATTTCACATATGTTTCTTGCTTGATATTGTTTATGCTGGTTGTAATTCTAATTTTTATACTTGATATTTGTTCTTATTGTATATAGTTTTGTATGAGGCTTAGAATTTTCTTATTTAGACAAAAAGGGGATGTGCTGTGGGAACTCCTTCAGCCAATAGCCTTTAAGATACTGACACACTCTGGGCATGGCCACATGTACTATATAAACAGATGAAGAAACATGTGCAGCCATCTTGGCTGCTGGATTTGGTTCCTGTTCCCTGCTCATCCAGAGGACTGTTGATCTGAGCTTTTGTAGGACTGCTTTATTGTAATCATTTATGCTAGGGTCTTCGCACATGGTTTCAGTGGAAGAAGAGACTCCAGTTCGGTGAGCAGAAACTTGGGAGACTAGCTTATTTCAGGCTGAGCTTGGAAAAGGTAAACTTAGCACATTTTATGTGCTTCCAGGGCAACACAGAAACAATGCCTACATAACAAGAACAAGACAACTAAGAAGGCTCAGCTGTCTTTGAGGACATGTGTGAGCTTCAACAGATCACATATTTATCCTCATAAGTAAGATTGATAAAAATCACTTCAGGTGAAATCCCTGCCATCATCTATGAATGCATTCAATGTTTATATATCATCTTTACATTTATTTTATTTAAATAATATTTTTTAAAATTTATTTTACACACAGACTACAGCTTTCCCTTCCTCCTCTCCTCCCGCTCCCCCCTAGAGCTTCCCATTTAACCCCTCCCTTTCCACTCCTCCTCTGTCTTCATCTAGACACTTACAGGAGCTCTAGTTAGCTCATCCAAAAACAAAGTCTAGAGAGAGGACACTGTCTCAGACATTTGTAAAAACTCTATAAACTCTATCAACCTTTTTGGTTCCACTGAAAGCATTCAAGAAAACTAAACAAATTTTCCTTTATAACACTTACTACTTAACTCTTTGTGTCTGTCTCTAGCTGCTCTTTGACTGCCTGTCTCACATTCAGCAGCCTGCTTTTCTCTAGGCAGCAAGGAAAAAGCACATTGTTGCTTTTAAATTTAAATCTTACAGTCCTCATTTTTTCACTCTAAAAGACTCTCATCCTAACCCTAGGGATATTTCTTCAGATGTCTAATTGTCTTCTTATTAAACCATCCACCTTACAAGAGTAGAAAAAAATATAGCCACAAAATAGCTGATCTTTTAAACTTGTTTTTAAAATCTAAACTCACATGTTCTGTTATCCTTTTATCCTCATAATAGTTTAAAATACAATTTATCACCTTTTCTTCATCCATAAAGGAGTTGTTTTGGTCTCTTTACTGTGCCTAATTTATCTCATGATACATTATAAAGGATTCATATTGCCAGTTTTCTCATATATAGTATTTATAGGTAATAACTTTTGTTTCCATGTTAAAATAACTTCATTATTACTTTTTAAGCTAAATTTAACAGGGCTAAAACATAAAGTTCCAAATTGATAAGTCAATTAACTTATAAACTATTAATAATAACCTTACTTAAAATATAAACTATTAAAAATAAGAGATACTGCCTAATAATTAATTATTCAATCTATTGTTTGGATAATTTATTTAATTATTATAATATAGTCATTTAATATAATATACGCTATATATAAATATATATGGTATATAAATATAGTATATAATTAATGAACGTTAAAACTTTTACTTTAATTATAAACTACACAGCTATTAGTAAAATTTTTTACTTGATTTATAAGATAATAATTTTTATTTAATTTTAAGCCATTATTAGTTAAAGAAATACAAATTATTGACTAAACTTATAAAAATTATTGAAACATGTTTAAGCAATCTTTTAATATATTTATATATAAATATGTTTATAATTATATAAATATAATTATAAAATATAATATAATTATAAGCATTTTTTGTTTATATAAATAACTCCTTATAAGCAAAATTATGCCTTGTTCTAGTTTTTGAAAAAGCTTTATTTTAACTATATATACTTTGGAGTCAATTTCCCTCCTTATCTATTAAAAAGATGGGGTAAGTCCCCCAAATTACTCCTTCCCAAAATAATTTCAAAAATTTAACATCTATAATCATTGCCTTGTATAAAATTATGGCTATAAGATTAATATTCTATCTTCCCTTTTAATATTTTTTAAATGTAAAACTAAAAATTCTCCTTATCTTAATGGAGACATCTCTTTAATTTATATACACATAGCCTTCTAAACAAGAAAGGGGATATTACTGTTTTTAGGTTTCCAAATACTATTATGACTCAAAAATGAGTCTCCTTGCTTCTTCTACAACATGGAGCCCACAAGACTGTACAGCAAACGTACAGGTGACAGATTTATAAAGGCTGATGCTTAGTGTAGTAATAGGAGGAAAAGCTGCAGGGATCCTTTATGAAATATTGAGAAACCATCATTGGAGTCTTTTAAAGCAACTGCAATAAGTCTCTTTACAGAGCTTAATCTGTAGGCCAAAGAGGCGTGCATGATTTCCCTGGGAAGAGCTCTCCCGGGTAAACTAAGGGTGGAGGAGAGGGGGTGGAGGGATGGGAACTTGAGGAAGCAGGTTGGGTGGGCTGGGTGCAGGAAGAGGGTTGGGGACGGGACAGAGAAGAGAAGAGTAACGGGAAAGGTGTCTTCATGAGGGAGCCATTTCAGGGTTAAAGAGAAATTTACTACTTATATATCATTATTTAGCATGTATTTTCCTTTGATTTGAAGAAAATGGTTCTATTCTCCAAGTGACCATTTATTAATTAGATATCTGTTAATCTCCACTGTACTAAATGCCATGAAGCAAATGGCTAAATGTTTCATATGCTTATGAAATTACAGTGTCGCTCAGGAGCACGCAATATAGACTTGGAAGCAGAAGTTGCATGTTATGTATTTTTCTGGTTGCTTCCTTAAATGTCATCTCACTGATTCAGCAACATTGCAGAGACTGAGTTCTGAAATAAACTCAGACATTCCAACAGGTGCACAGTGATCTGGGTAAGATCCAAGGAGATTATAAACTGTTTGGATAATCACTATCAACCCAAATCTCCCTCCAGAGAAACATTGCTTTTATAGGCCTCATGGATTCTTCTAATACAAATAGCTATATCAATAACCCCTCTTCCTTCTAATATGTATTTTAACTTCTCATTGTCCAGTTCAATTCTCAATTCATTTATTGGAGGAGAGGTACAGGCTTGGGGAATGAACCGGTATGTCCTTGTGCATAAAGGCCTCACAGTCTACCTTTAGTTAAATTCCCCAGCCCCTGGCTTTATTTTAAAGTTGCTTAGATGTCTTCCAATACTTGAGGTTGTCTTAATATAAATCATACACTTATAAAGAACAATTGTCTTTAACTTTACGAAGCTGCACATATTTTACAGGAGGATAAAAGTGTTTCTGTTCAGTGGACAATAAATTCAGACTTTCATTTTTATGAGTGTTATTTGATATCTCATTTTGTCTTCAAAACAGCATCTCCTAAATATAGTTGGGCCTTGCTTATTAATATTAAATAAATTTACCCTTAAAATCATCGTGTGTCTCAAACCCAATTTTTATAAGTTATTAAAATTTAATGAAATTGGTCATTTTTAACTAAAAGCAAACTTATTCTCCATTTAAATTTATTCTTAGTGATTGACTGTTATTTTTACTTCATATTTTCCAAGATCCCAGAATATATGTATCATAGATGTTAAACATTCTTTTGTTGACAAAAAGAAAAGAAGGAAAAAATTACCTTTTCCTCAAAAATACTAACAAGCCTTTAAATGACTACCTCTTTTCACCATTCAGACACGGCTGAACTTGGCATTGAAATGGTTCTTAATTCAGTCCATCTGTTTGGTGTCCACGACTTTATTTTTTAATGCCACCATTTAAGGCAGCCTGAAATATTTCATGGTAAGACTTACCATAGAACACGATATTCTCAATATAATAAACACCTATATGTTCACCAACAAGGCTTCTTTTCTAAAACAGTCACATTTTAACTCATTCCTCTTTAATACCAAACACACCATCTGAAAGACATTCTGAAAGTTTTGCGAGAAGTTTAACCACCGCTCTTGTGGCTTCTTCGATGTGACATTTGAGTTGAAGTCTGTAAATCGACAGTGTAAACTGAATACAGCATCAAGAACGTATACTTGATTTGAAAACAATTGCTAGCAAGAAAATGGTAGATAGATGAACACTTTGCAAAACACTGAAACTATGAAGGTAGCAAAAACCAAAGCCACCTTTGTGTAGTGTCTGGCAGTCCTGCATTTTTGGCTGTGGAGTAAAAAGCCCCAAGTTCAGCTTGAGTTACTGCCCGTTTAGTCCCGAGGACGTCTGCAATCCTGGAGTGATGGATCGCTCCAGTGACTGCAGGGCCACCCACAGGAGACAGAGGAAGGACAGCGACCACCCACGTGGTTTGCACCCACATTCTCTCTGTGGAGCCTCTTCTTCGAAAAGCAGCATGGGAGTTTCTCAGAAAGACCTGATTATGCTGTCTTGGATGATAATTTCAGTCTCCGTACAGTTTGGAGCCAGAGTTGGGAATTCTGGGTAATTATTTTTAAAGTCACATTTCAGAGTCTTCTATACTCTAAAACCTTTTATTTTGCATGAGCTTTTACATCAAAGATACATGACCAGGTAAATTCCGTTGTGTGGCATGACCAGGTAAATTCCGTTGTGTGGGAGTGCTGTGACTTTGTAATTTAGCTTCTGGGATAACGTGTTTCATGCGGATTTTTTGTTTGGTTTGTTTTGTTTATTAAGTCTTTTCATCAATAATAAAAACCCGAAAACACTGGTTAGGATGCAGAGAGTAAAAACTTCCTCAGGTGCACACTTGGCTTTTTCTAGTTTAAACCATCATTTAAAAGCAATGTAGCATAGTAGGGGGTAGCTGCGGTCTTCAGAGATCCCAGCATCCTCAGCGGGCTTCTGCCTCTATCCCTTCTGCGCGAAGGAGAAAGGCAACCTTGAATGGCAGACCTCGTGGTGGCGACTGGCAAATCTGACACTCAGGGTACTTAATTCAGGCCCACCGCCCTTTAGTCCCACTGCAAGGAGAGGGAACCAGAGGACATAGAGTTAGCGTTCCCCCTTTGATGTGACCTCCCTAAGTCTCAGTTTCCCAATTAAGTAGGACTGACTGGATGGTTTCTGAGTTCCCTTCTTACAAGAAATTAAAAATACACTTATTTGAGAAGAAAATACAGAGTTGTGTGTTTTGAGTTCCAATCCTTTCAGAATGATTGGTGTAATTAGTAGGTAAGATGACAATGACTTGATACCGAGTTGATAAGATAGTGTGTGCGAAGGACCCAGAGGGCAGGGTTCAGTGAGTGGAGGCTTTTGATGCCCTCGCTTCTATTGAGAAGGCAGGTTTGGTTTCTTCCTTTGCTAAAATGAGATTCAAATGACTGCTGCCTTAGAACTTGGGCTCATCTCTCAGCTCAACCCTGCTCGTAGACTCCTTTCTCTGGCTCAAAATGTCGTGGCAGGAGTAGCCTGAAGGAAGGAGGCAGTATTTGCATACACAGAAATCACAGAAATAAACGCCAAATTTGAAAAGAAAAAAGTACCTAAAATGGAACCTTTAAACAGTTTACTGACCTACAATAAAAGTGGCCAGATTAGTTTCTGGGGATGTCTTGTTGACTACGAATCATCCAAAGTGTAGCAAATATTAAGTATTCAATTAGCATTAGCCGTGAATACCAAAGACTGTGGCTGGCTACAACTCGGAGGGTTCATTGAGCAGTATCAGGCCATGCTCAAGTCTTGGGGCTGCTGAATGCTGCACCCTGCCCACTTCAGAGACTACATCATATCTGCCTACAAGCACCTCTGCGCAGCTCACCATGGGCTGAGCCTTTTTAATTCCTAGTTGTTTTCTCTTTAAAGCTGGAACACTATGTGCCTTATAGACCAGTTTCTCTAACTAGTCACCCCAAGCTTTTCCAATAATCTGAATTCAAAATGAGCTTTGCTTCGAGCTCCCGCTTCACTATTATTAGCACCCCCACATCATTCCACCAGCTGTGAGCAGCTGCCAAAGGCCAGGAAAGGGGACAATGGGAAATGCCTACTTTCCAGTCAGCCCTATCCATGCCAAGTTTCCAGCCACGGGGGCATCTCGGAGGGGTCAGAAGCGTAGCTCTGCTGAACTGTGCCTTGGTCTCCTCAAGGAATAATTTGCCTTCAAAGAGAAGTCACTCACACCTGCGGGACAGGTCATAGGCCCCAGCACCAAGGCTAATGTATGGTCTCAGGGATCCATGAAATTGATTCTGAGCTCCAAGGGGAAAAGGAGAAGCAAGGGACCAATCTTGGCGACCACATTTGCTTTCTCTTATGGTAATTCTGAGCCCTGTCTCATTCAGGCCTCCAGAATTAGTTTTCTCCTTGAGGAGCAGCCTTGCTAATGGTCCGTGCAGCGACCCTCTGGGAGCTACTCTGGAGTTTGAGTCTTGAGTTGCAAACCTGTCTGCAGCAAGCTCCCCTTTACACTTTCAACGTCCTTACCCACGAAATGGGGATAACCATATTTGTTTCTTCACCTCAAAGTGGACCTGGCAATTAATTAATTAAATGCCTGTGAAGTTTATCGAAACCAGAAAGAACCACACAAGTGCTGAAAAGGATTATTATCATCACAAGCCCCAGTTTCTTTGTCTGGTGAATTTCCTGGCATGGCAGGAGAAATGGAATTGGATTTGCCTGGGCGCATGTCTGCTGCACTGTTGTGCCATGATTGCGCACCTTTACTCACAGACACAGGAGTGTGAGTGTTTCTCCCAAAGACAAGAAGGTTTCAACTAAGTGACATTCTCTAGTCCATGGCTACGGGAAAGAGTTGCTGTTCTTTCTAAGTCCCATATTTAACAGCATCCTCCTTCGCAGGCTCGGTGAGAATTCTCATAGTTCAGGTGTGCTGGAGAAGACAAGACCTCTACTTCATGCAAGGACTTTGTGTTATTGTACCACATCCTCAGATGGCCGCCATATCCAAATGGAAACGGCCTGCTTTGTGGGAAGTCATAGTCTAGTTCAGGAAACAGACCAAAACACTGGCAGCAAGACAGATAGAACTGTGTGCATGTCACCACTAAGGTTCAAGGTCCCCTAAAACAATGGGCTGTAAATGCAAACATGCTACTCCTGTTTAAAACACAGACTCCAGGAAGAAGTACAACACCTTAGTAATGTATTTTAAGTGGAGATAACAAAGTTGTTTCGATTGGATTTTCTTTTTGACCTGGCTCTTGAGCGGCTTCTAACAACACCCACCTTTTCTCTCCTTGCTCTCTGCAGCCTGGTGCCCGAACTATTGGGTTCAGCTCCACAGGTCTATGTAGCACCTACCATCTTCAGAACTTTGTACATAGTACAAGGGAAGTGTTATAGCCAGGGCCCCACTGGTATTACCCTCTCTTCATTCTCTAGCTCAGTATCAATGTTCAGCTTTTCCTCTAGGTGGCCCATCCCCCTGGAAGCTTTCCTGATGCCTTGGGTCCCTTCTATATGACTCTTTGTCACCTTGTAGCTCCTGTATCATAACTCTTCCTGCTCAGCGTTATAATTGCCTGGTCCCTCGCATATTCCTGGAGGCCGCTAGCTCAGGGGCATCAGCATAGCAGGTGTGTAACAGTGAGAACATAAAAGAACGAATGTGTGTGCATTCTAGGGGTAGACCTACCAGGTGATAAAGTACAAAGCTTATTCAAGAGTATGAAACCTGGCTGGAGATATCAGTAGCTAACAGCACTAACTGTCCTAGAAGAGGATCTGGGTTCCAATCCCAGAACCCATGTTGGACAATTCACAACCTGTAACCCCAGTTCCAGAGGAGGATCTGGCTCCCTCTTCTGGCCTCCGTGAGCACTGCATGCACATGGTACATAAATTCACACACACACACACACACACACACACACACACACACACACACCTATAAAGGAAATGAATAAATCTTTAAAAAAATATAAATGCATCCTCTAAACAAATTTATGCATAAAGCTAGAGTGTACAGTGTCGATCATTTTCTCAAACTCTCCCTCCTCACCAGGAGTGCTGTTGGTGTTGTAAAGGTCTCTAGATTTTATAAAACCCTGGTGTAACAAAGTGTCATTCTTATGTGACATAAAAGTTTTAGGGCATTCTTAATTATAACTTTATATTGAGTTCTGCAATCTATTTCATTCACAAAGAGGGGAAATGGAGATTTATCAGCATGTTTGACCACAATATATCCAAATCAAATATGTGTTTCTCAAAAATTTTAATGTACATTGTCAGTTTTAATTTCTCCTAAAAAGTCCATTTGACACAGATTCAAAGCCACTCTGTAAGAGTGCCATTTTGCGCCTGTAACTATGTATTTCCTGTCATTTCCCAGCAGCTCACTAGTCATTTCAGCAACAGTGCTTCTTTTGCACTTGCAGAGTGGGCACTGGGGCAATAGATACCGAGGAGAAGTGTGGTTAGTGTTAGCTGTGGCCGCAGGCAGCATGCACCCTGGTCTGAGTTGCACAAAAATGAAATCATAACATTACAGTGGGATAAATCCCCATCCACAAACAAGGAAGTGAGGAATGCTTTTCTTTACTGTCTTAATACTCAGTGTGTGTCCAAAGGGTCTGCAGAAACAGCCCCAAAGGAACATTTATTAAAACTGCAGATTCTCAGGCCTGGGCTCGATACTACCGAACCAGAGTCTGCATTTAGCAGGATCTCCGGGTCTCGCATATGTAAGCTGGAGTTTAGGAATATTGCTCTGGTAGAATATTTTTTAAAGTTGCTGACAGAAGACCTTCACTGGTCACCCAAAGATACTGATAAAAGGGTAAACAGAGCTGAGACTTAGAAATTAATTTCTGAGGACCAAAGCCCAGAGTGCAAAGGGCGTGGCATCCATCCCACTGGGCAGGGCAGCAGAAGCTGCCCATATGCTGAGAACCTTTCCCCGTACTGTGAGCCAGGTTCACGCAGCTGGCAATGGCACTTAATTCACAGTAAGCAACTTATAAACACATATAAGAGCTGAATCATGCATCCCAACATTAGAGAAGAAAAGAAAACGAGGTTCCAAATGGCACCTGATTACAGAAGGAGAGGTTCCGAAAAGATTTTAGAATTATAATCTAGTACGGTCCAATCAAATTCAGCCAATATTTATTTGACATTTCCTTTGTATAATGAATGTACTTTTGCTACGATGATTCATTAACTGAAATACATATATTAATTTTCTATTATATCAGAAACTGCATTGAGACCTCAGCTATATGATAAGATGTAAACTCATTTTTAAAGGAGAGCCAGTTAAAGAAGATTTGGGTTTTTTTTTCTCAGAGTTATGCATGTAAGTTTACTTCAAAAAGGTGAAGAATGAACAATTACTTAATGAGAATGGGAATATCTGGAAGAATGTGATATTATTCACATCTTACTTTAGACCAGTGACTCTCAACTTTCCTAACTCTGTGACCCTTTAATACACTTCCTTATGCTGTGGTAACCTCCAACCATAAAATTATTTCTATCGTTACTTCACAACTGTAATTTTGCTACTGTTATGAATCATAATATAAACGTCTGTGTTTTCCTGTGGTCTTAGGTAACCCCTGCGAAAGGGTCTTTTGACTGCCCAACCCCAGGGCCTTTTCCCAATTGTTGCTTTAGATGAAGTAAATATGTTGAGTTTTTACATTACAAATGTGTTCTGAGTATATCAAGTGGATATAATTCTATATTTATAATTGAGACTAAAAATATTTTAGGTCATTAATTGTAGCTTTTGCCCTATAGTTGCAACAAGAAAAATATGCTGTTGTTTTTAAGCTATAATCTCACCCATTATAGCCCCTTAAAAACCTTTAAAATTATTACCATATATTCATAAACAAACACCCAGAAATCCCCATAGCTTGAAAACAAGAAAGATTTTATTGTGTGTGTGATATTGGACCAAAGCTCCTTGTCCCTAGTAGTCACTGGGAATCTAGCTCTTGACACAGGCTCTCACAATTGGAGAATTGTAGGGAAAGGTATTCAACACTACACCCTGTAGCTATATAGCCTCTTCTTGGAACAGATACATGACAGTGGTACGCACAGTTTATGGAGAAATACGAGATGTGGTTGCCTAGACTAAAAAGAATTAGAATGATAAACCTTCTGCATGAAGAGGCACCTAACTACAAAGTCTACTGTAGGAAGCACATAAAGCATCTGGTTATAGAACAAGCAAGCCAGTGAATCTTAATCCCAAGGATCTTCTACAAAGAGAAGGCTACAGTTAATGAGGAACAACGATGTAGAGGAAAAAATAACAGCGATGCCACAGTTGAGTGATGCAATTACTGTGGGCACATTAAATTTCGACAGTAAATTCTTGGAGCCTCAATTTAATTCTTCTGACTTTCCAGTTCAAACAAGTCTCCAAAGGACTGTGCTCAGCCAGCCTCACATCACTATCCAGAGGTGTCCTGAACTACTTTTTCCATAGTCAATCATGTCTTTTCCAGATGGAAACGGCTGTGCCTTCAAAGCATCCTTACTAGTCAGCTATGCATCACTATAACAAAATGCCAGCCACAGGGACACAGACCTCTTATGGAGGAAAGAGAAGTTTGTTGTAGCTCATACTTCTGGAGGTTTGAATCAAGGAATAGATGACCATGTTGAGCAGCATATTGGGTGTTCACAGTGGAAGGAGAGCTCATATCTCAATCCAGAAAGGGGGTAGAGACAGAATGAGAGAAGGGGAAAGAGGAAGATAGGAGGGTGGGTTACACCATCCATTACACTCTGTGTCCTTCCAAACTCCACACCTTAAATGTCCGCAATGCCCCCCAATAGCACCACCCTGGGGATCAGGTCATTAACACATGAGTGCCTGGATGATAGCAAACTACACTGGCATTCAACTTGGCATCAGTGGTGAGAGTGCCTGCCATTGAAAGATGGGTATTATTTTCTTCTCCTTTGTACATTGATCTGAAGGAAAGAAATCCTCTCTTCTGTAGTTAAATGCTTACTATTAGAAAATGTCAAGGGCAAAAGAGAAAGCTCAGTGGTTAAGAGTGCACGCTGCTCCTGCAGAGGAAGCGAGTTCAGTTCCCAGCATCCATGCCATGAAGCTCACAACCACCTGTCATTGCAGCTCCAGAGAATCCACCACCCATATATGGCCCCACAATGATCCCCACAAATGTGTGTGTATGTGTGTGTACACACATGTGCATGCAAGCATGTGCACACACACACACACAAATAAACTTTGAAAAGAAAAGGAAACTTGAACTCCCCAATCAAACACATTTGGAGGATGTCTTATATTCCCCACAATTCTAGTTTTTTCCCAATGAAAAGAGATGTTTTCTATCTATCACAAACAGGAATTGCAACACATTTAGCAAGACTGTGATTAGAAATGTGAGCATTAGGGAAAGGGGAGGGGGCCCATGGCACACACAGCTCTAGATGGGGTGTCTCCATCAAATTTTCTCTCAGAGCTCAGCCAACTACATGGAAGAGGATGTAGCAGGCTTTCTTTTGGGCCACAACCAGTTCCCAACTTACGGCATGGAGACTTATCATTAATTATGAATATTTGGTCTTCGTTTCAGCTTTTCTAGCTCTTATAACTTAATTGAACCTTTTCTCTTCATCTACATTTTGCTTCAAGGCTTTTTACCTTTCTTTCTGTATGCTCTATTTCTCCTGCTTCTTTCATGTCTGGCTGGCTGGTGGCTGCCTGGCTAGGTGGCCCTGGGTCTCTCCATTTCTCATTCTCTTTCACCCTCCTTCTCTTCTCTAGGTCTCCCTGGAGCCTAGATTCCTTCTCCTATTTTTTTTTCTCTGCCTGGCAGCCCTGCCTACCCCTCTACTGCCTAGCTATTGGTCCATCAGCTTATTATTAGAATAATCAGGTGCCCTAGGCAGGCAAAGCAACACATCTTTACACCATTAACCAAATGCAGCATAAACAAGTGTAGCACACCTTTACATAGTTAAAGTAATATTCCTCGACGTAAACAAATGTAACACATCTTTAATATCCCAAGAGGAGGCAGACAGAGTTTAAGAGCCAGGGGGGATGGAGGACACCAAGAGAACAGGCCCATATGAGCTCACCAAGACCAAAGCAATATGAATAGGGCCTACAAGGGTCCGGCCCAAGGCCTCTGCATATATATTATGGTTTCCAGTTTAGGGTTTTATGGGATTCCTGAATGAAATAAAGAGTGGGTCTCTTATTTTATTTCTTGTGTCTTCTCTTGGACTCTTGTCTGTTGATTTGTCTTGTCTAACTTCAATATGATGAGTTTTGCTTTATCTTATTGAGTTTTATTTTGTCATATTTGATTATTATCTCTTAGAAGCATGTTCTTGTCTAATGAGAGATGGAAAGAGAGTGGATCTGTAAGAAATGGGAGGTGGGGAGAAACTTGGAAGAGTGGATGGAGGGGAAACAGTAATCTTTTATGTGAGAGCAGAATCTATTTTCAATAAAAGGAAAACATGTAAACATAATGCTGAAAAACTGGACAATACCTAGTTCTTATTTTCAATTATCTCAGTCTCCTATTGGATAAATATATGTAAAGATGGAATATTCTCCCCTTTTCAGAATATAGCCGCATAGTCCTGAATAGAAGGAACAGAACAAATAGAATAGAATAAGTAGAACACACATGAAGATTCAGGTTGTAGTAGTTAATAGGTAGATGTGTGTCTCACCAGGGGAAGAATGTCAGTTGATGGGAGTTCTTAAATTCAACAGAGTGGAAGAATTTGAGTCAAATGGATGGAATGAGACAGGTAGACAGCACATTAGGTTAGACCCGAAGGTACAGCAGATACATCTATTTAAATTTAAAAGAATTTAGAAACATGTTGGCTAATAAATGGTAGAAAATATCAGAAGGATCGAGAGTTATTGGACGCCAATAATAATCTCTCCATCTAAGACTTCCTCAACTGTTCATAAACTTCTTATTGATAAATAATAAATGCCAAAATCGAGGGAACCCAACTTCAATATTAAGATACCAAGTACACAGTACTTGTAAGTAAACAGTAAAAACTTTAGGTTTTCCTCAAAGCTTGTCTTAACAAGAATAATTACAATGAGGTTGTGGGCATCAGTCACCACCGGCAAAGGATACAGGTTATAGAGATCTCTCAGAACCCCTTATAACCTGCCTGTGTTTCTGAGATTCTCCTTTGCAATGTTCTTGACCTGTGGAAACGTATCCTCCTTTGGGGCCACTCTCGCTGGTCTTACTTTCTTGCCAAGGGAAATTTCATTCCTACTTATCCTTCTTTATCTTGTCAGTGTCAAATGGGATTTTCCTTCTGAAACTGTTTATGTAAGAGACAGTGTAGTGTTATGATTTGAATATCAGATACCCACACACACAGGTTCGTGTTTTCCTGGCTAGGTCCCTAACTTGTGCTATTTTGAAGGCTGTAGAGCCTGTAGGCAATGAGGCATTGGTTGATGGCACTGGGCCAATAGGGATGAGCCTTTGAGTTATACCTACCAGGGACTGACCTGCTCTCTCTGTTCCTAATGCACCATGATGTGAACAGTCACATTCCGACACTATAGCTGCCTACACTGTCTCTACCCTGCTCCCCACTCTTCCCTGCCATGATGGGCTGAATTCCTTCTGAAATCGGGAGCTTAATAAACCTTTCCTGCTTTATGCTTCTGTTGTATTTGGTCACAGAGATGTAAAGTAGCTGATACATAGTTTACATTCGGTTGAGTTATGAGGTCTTCTGAGACCAGGAACACCCAGGGCTGGAGCTATGTTGTCCATTTGGTTCCTCATTGTCAATGACATGAAGAATGTGGAATGAATCACTGAAAGAAGAAGGCAATGTGTGGTCCCTTTCTCCAAAAGCCCCCAGCTAAGTGACATTCACACTGTCCTTTCTCTTGGGGTGAGGGTATGTCTCACAGAGGACAACAGTGGCTTAGAAAATAATACAAGAAGAGGAGATGGAATTGTGCCTTTACCAAAACGGCACTTGCATTTTCTCAGAATAGTGAGGTGTGTGTGGTGGTCACACAAATCCAAAGAGAGTTGACATGACTGAGGAAGGGTCTGTTGTGGACTTGTCAGAAATTAATGTCTCGGTGCTTCTAATTTCACCCTGACATCAGTCAACAGACAAATGAAAAAAGTGTGAAAGAGTCCTGGGATGTCACTGCATTGGAGGGATGTTGTTGATGATAGCTGTGTGGAGAAGGACACCCACAGAAGTATCCATGGCTGAATTCATGTACTCATCAGAAGGGGTCGAGGATTATTGACTTCCAGGCTCCCTGTTTCCATCTAGGGACACCCCACCTGGGCATTGATTTCCCACGGACTAGCATCCAATTCTGAGGTCAACTTCCAAGTGAACTCTATACCCAGTAAATATAGGGTTCCATCTACACTAACACAATTCGTATTTCACTTTTTGGATTTATATGTTTCCCTCTTAACTACCCTTCATCAGGAACAGCAAAAGAGTCTAAAGTTAATCAGCATGTGGAGTTTTATATGCTGCTCAAAGAAGGTAAAAGCTGGTGGACTGGAGAGACGGCTCTGAGGTTAAGATGCTCTGAAGTCTTGCAGCTCTTCCACAGACCTGGGTTCAGTTCCCTGAGCCCACATAGGGTGGTTCACAACCCTCAGCTCAACTCAGTACCAGGGGGTCTGACACCCTCTTCTGGCCTCTTCTGGCAGTTAACACGTGTGGTACACATACACTCAAGAGCACACATACATGTAAAATAAGTAATAAACAAATATATCTTTAATGATAATAAGTTTTCAATCTCTTCTAGTGCTTCTTACAGCCCTAATAGAGATCTCCATGGTTCTTTGTCATGAGGGGAAAGGAAGGGAGATACTACCATGAGATTTTTCTTTTGAAACTTGAAGTCAGGGCCTCTCCCCCCCCCATATTCACTTTTACAGATCTTCTGAGAGAAAACTAATCTTCATACCTGGCACACATACACTTAATTGATCAAGGCTAATTTTCTGATAATCTCGGGTAATAAAGGAGCTGAGGCCTCTTTGTTGATCCACTTTAAACAATAATCTTTTGAATATGAATAAACCATACTTTATCCAAGCCCACTAGTGTTCATTCTTGAATTTAATCTGTTTCTTAGAACTTGTAGGATTTCAAACATGAAGTAAATGGCTCCCCAGACTAATATCCAAACTAAGCCTTCACCAATAAAGTATATTCTATTTATTAGACATCAAAGGTTTTAACCACCTCTGTATCAGGCAAGAATTGGCAAGTTTCCAGCTTATAATATACCGTCTGATCACTCACAGTGATGGAGGCAGTAATTCAACTCATCTAGACTGACACACTGAGAACAGATTGGCCTTTCTGCAACAAATGGATTTACAATGAGGTCATTAAGACAAGGCCACCCGCTGTCCCCTTTCTCCCATCTCTGTCAGAAATGAGGCCAAATAAGCCTGCTTGTGTCCATTGTCTCGCTCCTAATGCCTTTGGTATTTGGTGAGGGGGAAAAAGGCCTATAAAGTCCCCCCCCAGCCCTTTTTATCTTTGCCTGTTATTCTCCTCCACCCTGCATAGGTCATTTAAATAAATGTTTTCCACTTGCCTCCATTTGTCCTGGTGGCAGTGATAAATGCACTTGTTTGGCTGGATTTTTTTATGCATTCTGTGTCCCCCGTTGTGCATTTCAGTACCAAATGAATGCAAAGAAACATGATCAGTTAGCACTGTTTCCATAATGCACAATTCTATGCACATTATTTTAAATTTAATTTTCATACAAAAATATAATGCTCTAGGGCAGGAGATTACTGCTCCCTCAGAGGGGCCAGGTTTAGTTCCCAGCACTCACCAGTTGGCTCACAACCAGGGGATCTGACATCCTCTTCTGACCTCTGCAGGCACCAGGCATGCATGTGATACGTATTCATGCATTTAGGCAAAACACTCAAGGAATAATAAGAATAAATCTAAGACATTTTAAAAAAGAAAACAAAGTTCCTTTACCTTTTGGCGCCCATGGCTCTGTTTCCTCTCTAATGCATGTGGCATGGTGGAAAATGAAGAAAAACAGTTTGGAATTTATGATTGACCTTACTCATTTTAAACCAAGTGACTTCAATTTAGACCTTTTGTTGGCAAAGCATTAGAAGTGCTTCTTAGTATGCACACACACACGTACATACACACACACATATGCACACATAGACACACACACACACAGTGCTGGTTTGCTTTATAGTAACTTGACACAAGCTAGATTCATTGGAGAGGAGGGAGCTACAGAAAATAGAATGTGTCTGTAAGGCAGGACTATAGACAAGCCTGTAGAGCATTTTCTTAATTAGTGATTGATGGGGGAGGGCCCAGCCCATTGTGAGAGGTGCCATCCCTGGGTTGGTGATCCTGGGTACTATAAGAAAGCAGACTGAGAAAGCCATGAGAAGCAAGCTAGTAAGCAGTACACCTCCATGGCCTCTGCATCAGCTTCCACATCCAGATTCCTGCCTGGTTTGTGTTCCTGTCTTAGTTTCCCTTCACGGCTTGTGATTCAGGATACATAAGGCAAATAAACCCTGTCCTCTCCAACTTTCTTTTGGTCATGGTGTTTCATCACAGCAATAGTAACCCTAACTAAGATACATACACACAAGCAGAGATAAAATTAAAGGCACTTGATTGAAAGATATATTTTTCAAAACCAGTTTGTTCAAAGACTATCTTTAAAAACCTTCAAATTATTTAATGATTCTGTAAAATCCTACAAACTGTTTCCAAATTATAAAATGTACTTTAAACTAATTATAAAATTATAATGAAAAAGGCCACAAGCCCACTCAAATTAGCTGCATGGCCACATGTTTTGTCAACAAGAGTCCATTAAACTAGTTAACAAAGACAGCTCAATCGGCTTTTGTGCCAACCCCAAAATAAATGTTTGTCTGTCACATCTACATGTACCTCACTTCTTCCAAATGTGCCTTTTATATTGTAGCTCTGAGTGTCTGACTTGTGTGATATTAAAATCCAGACTTGAATATGTATATAGTTCCCATTAACATGTTCTATGTATATGAAATATATTAGGGCATTAACATAAGCTGTTGTCATAATATACTATAAGAATTGGCAACAACAATCAAATTTATTTTAAAAGTTGGCTTTTGTTGAACACTTACTTACTATGCTTCCTGAAATACTAAGTTCTCTATAATGTCTGTCTATCCCATTTAATTCTCACAAATACCTCAAGCTGACACTATTGGAAAAAAAAAACCTTTATTTTATTTAAAGATTTTAAAACTTTGTCTTTAGCAAATAAAGTAATGCAGTGTTTTATGAATGCTCGCACTATGGCATAACCAGCTAATGGACATATCTGTCATCTCCTGGTTATTGTTGTGACAAAGACACTTTAGCTCTTTCAGCAGTTTTTAAGAATGTGGTACGTTGCTATTGGTGTTCTCTGCACAGGGTCTGTAAGACGCGATCTAAGTGTGTTCTGTACCCCTAGTCAGGACCTTTGCTTTCCTTATGTGACCTTCCCACCTCACCTCTTACCCATCACTCTGTTCTCTACTTCTCTAGTCCAGGCTCCTTTAGATTCCACGTATAAATAAGATAACATGGTATTTGTCCTTCCACGCCTGAGTCTTTTTCATATACCAAATTCTCTGGGTTCATCTATGTTACAGCAAATGTCAATTTTTTCCTTTTCCTTTTCCTTTTTTTTTTGGGGGGG
>LOEQ01004726.1:52079-73237 GCA_001685075.1 Bramus lutescens | reverse complement strand
ATCCGCCTGCCTCTGCCTCCCGAGTGCTGGGATTAAAGGTGTGCACCACCACCGATCTGCATTAGTGGTATAGTGGTGAGCATAACTGCCTTCCAAATTTTTCCTTTTTTAAAGGCTCATCATGGCCAGTTTCACTCATCCAGCATGGGGCACAGTTGCTCTGTGTAGGCTGACATGCGTGAAGGTGAGGTGAACGTAACTTTCAGACTCGTCCTTCATATTATAGTTTCTAATGTACACCCAGAACTAAGATTGGTGGTCACAATTATTTTAAGTTTTCCACAGAGCCCCCTACTGTTTTCCATGGTAACTGAATTAATTGGGATGCACACCAATAATCCAAGAATTCCTTTTTCTCTTCAACTTCTTCAGTACTCTTAGGTCTTTTTGATGATAGTTATTTTAGCAGGTACAAAGTGATGCCCTATCTTTGTTCTAGCTTTCATTTATCAATAATTACAAAGTATTTTCAGTATATATTGTCTATCTTTACACTTCTCAAAAAGAAACGTGTGTGTGGACCCCTCCCTTGCTCATTTGGGCTATCTCTTGCTGCTCACTCGGTTTCCTAAGACTTTGTGCAGACAGCGCTATGCATATTTCTCTCGGGTCTTCAGTTTCTCTTCAGTCTGTTATTCTCGCTTTCCATTTGGATGCAGTCTCCTTTGCTTCTTGTTGTTGCCTGTTCTGAACCCTCCAAGCAGGTCTTTACTCACACCATTAGCATCTGGTCCTAGCCTGTCTTCTTGTAACAATATTACTTTCAGGTCTTACATTTTTTCTCTTGAGCAGTAGTTTTTGAAAAAATATTAATATAATTAGATATAATTAGAGTGTTCAAAGGAAGATGCTGTGGTTTTTAAGACATTACGAGAGAGAGAGAGAGAGTGCAGGCGCTGGGTCATCTCCCCCTGTCGTCTCATTATTTATCATTTCTTTCTGGTGAGAGCATTCAAAATCTATTTTCCTAGCTATCTGAAGTGTACAATACAATTTTGCTAATCACAGTCACCCTACTAAACAGAACACCAGAACTAATTCCTCCTACGCCATTGCGGCTTTGAACTTTTTGTTCAAAACCTTCCCTTGCTAGCCCCTAGTAACCATTCTACTCTACCTCAGGAGAACAACTCAACATATGAGAAGGATCATTTGGTTTCTGTCTTTCCTTCTGTATCTTGCTTCATATGACATATATATATTAGTTATCTGTCTCAACGCTCCAACAAGATAACAGAATTGATTTGGTTTCGAAGTCCCAGGAGCCCCTGGCATCCTGGTATGGCAGCAAAGGGAAGCCGTCACATTTCTGCAGCCAGGAAGCAGAGCGCTCTGAACGCTGATGCTCAGTTTAGTTGGTATTTCTTACCTTCGGTCTAGTCTAGGATCCCAGCCCACGGGGTGGGATCACCCATATTTAGGTTGGGTTTTCCCACCTTAGTTAAACCAGTCTACATTATTCCACACAGACTTGCCCAGAGACTTGTTTCTAGGGTAATTACAAATCCCATCAGGTTGAAAATCAAATGTCATACACACTAGCTGTATATTATGACAACAGATGACAAGATTTCATCCTTTATGTGGCCATTTTAGTCTATCCGTCCACTAACCCCGTTATTCATGCTCACATATGTGCATGCTTGCAATGGTTCATTTCTGGATCACAACGGGATTCTGCTTGTAATTTTTGAAACTATTTTCATTTTTTCTGTATCCTATTAAAGTTCTTTCTCCACAATAATCCTGGCATGTGTTACATTTTTGTCTTTTTGATGATAGCCATTTTAATTAGAATAAGAGCATTTAATTTCCCAAATAATTAGTAATTTTAAGTGTTTTTACATATTCTCCTTGGCGATTTGTATGCCTGTCCCCACTTTGATTTTTTTTTTAAAAAAGAGTCTGGCTGCATATCTCACTCAGCCCTCAAGTTCACTATAGAATCCAGACCGACCTCAAACACAAAATCCTTTTGCCTTGGCCCCCCAGCAACTGGGATGACAACCACACACCACCATATCTGACTTGTATGTCTTCTTTTGAGAAACACCTATTCATGTTCTTTGCCCATTTTAAAATCACACTGTTTGCTTTTTATTGTGCTGTTTGGGTTCCTTAAGTGTCCTGGCCATCAGCCACTGGCCAAGCACATCACTTGTCCATTGTCCGTCCTCCTTCATTGGTGCTTTGCTGTCCGGGTTATTCCTTCAGCTGTGTGGGAGCTGGTGAGTTTAATACAGTCCCATTTGCCTACTTTGGCTTTTCCTGTCTATACTTTGGGGTCTTATTTGGAAAGACCTTGTTCAGACCAATGCCATGAAATACATTTCCCTTATGTTTTCTTCTAATATTTTAAAAATCATTTTAGGTCTCAAATTTAATCATTTAATCCATTCTGAGCTGACTTTTAAAGTGTGATATGAGATAACTTTCCAATTCCATTCTCTGGCCTGTGGGTATACAGTTTCCCCAACATCATTTATTAAAGAGACGGCCCTTCCTCTTTCTCCATTGTGCATTCTGGGCAACTTTCACAAAACTCAATTGACCACAGATATGGGAGCTTATTTTGAGATCTGTCCTGATCGATGGTCAGTGTATTTGTGTTGCTGGTTTTTTTTTAATACCAGTATCATACAATTTTTTATTGCTATGGTTTTATAATGGGCTTTGAAATCACTTACTGAGACACTTCTAGAAGCTTTTTCCTTTTTGCTCAGATCATCTTAGCTAATTAAATTCTTCTGTAGGCCCATAACAATTTTAAGATTTTAGAAATCTACTTGTGAGAAAGATTGCTTCGGGATGTGTCCTGGCTAGTTTTATGTCAGCTTGACCCCAGCTAGATTCATGCTGGAAGAGGAAACCTCAGTTAAGAGAACGCTTTCACAAGACTGTCCCATGGGAAAGCCTGGTTGATGATGTAGAGGGGCTCAGCTCACTGTGGGAGGTGGCATGGCTAAGTAGGTGGTCCTGGATACTATAAGAAAGCAGGATGAGCAAGCCATGAGAACCAGCAAGAACCCTCCGTGGCCTTTGCTCTAACCCTGCCTGAGTTCCTGCTCTGGCTTCCTTCAGTGTTGGACTGAGAGCTGCAAGCGACAGTGCACCTGTCCTCCTCCAGCTGCCTTTGTTCATGATGCTCTGTCACAGCAATAGAAATGTGCGCACGTGTGTAGGCATGCGTGCACATGAGTATGTCCACATATGTGTTGATACACATGAACATGTATTCACATGCCTGTGAAGGCAGGAGATCAACCTTATTGATGTGTTTATTGCTCAGGAGCCATGAACCTTGTTTTCTGGTTTGTTTGTTACTGTAACCTAGGGTTGGGCAATCAGGTTGGGTTGGCAGGCAAGTGAGACTCAGAATTCTGCCTCTTCCTCGTTGCCAGGGCTGGGACTACAAGCACGCAGCACCATAGGCAGCTTTTTATATGGGCACTGGAGATCAAACCCAGATCTTCAGGCTGGTGCAACAAGTACTACCTAACTGAGCCATCTCCCCAGGAATCAAACTCCACAGCAAAACCAAGTTTGACAGCAATAATATTTTATCTAATAGATTGCTTTGCAGCTTGCCAGTTTTAGCAATGCCAGTCTTTATTACACACAAATACAATATACTTTTCTATTTCTCTTCAGTTTTTTTTTATCATGACCCTCTAGTCTTCTGTGCATAGTACATATCTTTCACTTCTTTTATTAAGTTTAGTCCTAAGAATTTTTCTGTTGCGATTGCGACTATCATTGATTTCTTCATTTCTTTTCCAGACTGTTGGTGCAACAAAGCATTACAGAAGAGTCTAGTGAAAACACACTTCTAACACTGAGGCAGGAGATTTGGTTGTTGGAAGTCAGCCTGGGCTGTCAAAAGAGACTATATGTCAAAGAGAGAGAGAGAGAAGATGTGGAGAAGAGAGAGATTAGAGAGAGACAGAGGGTGAAATGGAGGTAAGACGTTAGGTACTGACTGTGTGCTGGTTTCATATCCTGAAGTTTTACTGTATATTCATTTGATCTAACAGACTTTTATATGGTATCTCCACAGTTTCCCGTATAAAAGGTCATATTGTCAGCGAACACTGACAACTGTTCTCTTCCTTTCTTTTCTGGAGTCCTGGACAGATGTGAGGGCCCCAAAACTTCAGCCCAGAGGTGACTAGGTCAGTAAGTGAAATTACTAGGTTTGCCTCCAGGGGTGGGTTTGTTCCTACATCAGCAGACTCCCAAAAAAGCAAAGCAATCCTTGCATTTTGCCTCTTTAAAATGTACCTGCTGGCCTTGTCACAATCTGTTGTGTTTTGCCACCTTCACTAGATGCTGCTTTTGTGCCCTGGAGCTCTCTAGCCTCCAGAAGCATGGGCTGAATGAGCCTGTTTTCTTATAGGCATATGTTAAACATCATCAGGTCTCATATTACGGCCCAAACAAATGAACAAAACAATGGGAATATCCAAGTAAACATTAGTGTGTGCCTAGTGCTCAGGATGTAAGGGAATCAGGAGAGCACACTGCTGGAAAACGGACTTGGAGAATGAAGGATGGCATCAGGGCCTTGCAATCCTATGCAAGCGCCTTGAGCATTGATGTGGAAGGAATGAGAAGTCCTCACGGATCCCTCATCAAAGAAATAACCCAAGATGCTTGTGCGGTCTGCTTTAATTGAAAGCAGAGAACGGGTGAAGAAAGTTGAGGCCATGATCCTGACAGGATGTGAGAAAGCCTGGGGTACAGAGATGCTAGTTCCAGTGGGAACTGGAAAGACCTATTTAGAAAGATGTGTCTTGTGGAGGAAACTTAAGGTTCCCTGGTTATGAAAGATTACGCAGGATCGATACCCACGTACGCAAGAAGATACCAGCCTATGCAAGACAATAATGGTGTCAGCACTTAAAAATCCGTAGAAATGCAAAATGAACAGAATCCTGCCCACATGTTTGTTATTAGCTAGTTTCTCTTTACTTAACCTAATAAAGTTTTTGTCATTTGTATTTTGATTTGTAATCAAGTTTCTTTGACTAATGCAAATTGGAAACCACTGCAACCCTACTTCATACTAAGGATTGTGGTAAACTCCAACCTCATGGAAACCTCGACATATTAACTCCTTAGCTCTTCCCTCCGCCACCCGCTTGGCAGCTTTCTTTGGTTACTATGTCAGATAGTCAAAGGGAGTTTCACCACAGAGAACTCTCCAGTGCTTCTGACTGCCACGTCTGCTGTATTCCATTATAGAGCCTTTCCTTTGACTTCCATGTGAAGTGACATACAATTGTCTATTTAACAATTGTTTGTTCGTGGTCACTATTTGAGCACAGGAGATGCTAGAGTATAAAAAAGGCTCCAGTTCTCACAGAACTCCTATGCTATATTTGCATTTGTATAATGCAGCCAGAAAAAAAAAGAAAAACAAAACTAATACAAAAACAGGAACCCGTCTATTTCTCAATTTTTTTCACTATAATGAAAGCTGAGATAACCAGCTTTTGGAAAAGGAAGGTTTATTAGGGCATACAGTTTTAAATTATTCCCCCATGTTGATCCTGTTGCCTACAGGCCTGTGACAGACAGTAGACCATAGGGAGGAGACTGTGGTAGTGGAAGATGCTCACCTCATGGCAGCCTGGAAGCAGGAACAGAAAGAAGGAGGTCTGGAGCCCCATAGCTCCTTCAAGGGAGCACTTCCGGTGAGTCTCTTAAATGTTTTACTCCATCCTAGTAGCACTGTGGGCTGAGGACCATGCCTTCAACGTAGACATCTGAAATCAATACAGGGACTCATGAGATGGCTCAGTGGCTAAATGCAGTTTTGTCTCACAAGTGTGTTCATTTGAGTTCAATCCCTGGAACCAACAAGGTGGATGGAAAGAATCAATGTCACAAATTTGCCCCCCAACACCATAAAAATAATTTTAAAAAAATGAAAAACACTTGATTTTGAGGTGCATGTTCCATGTTCCTTTTTAAAGTTTGTCTTTCCTTTAAACACTATTCAGTCTTTTCTTGGGTCTTTCTTCTTTAGCCATCTTTCCAATCTCTGTATATTTCTTCTATCCTCTCGTGTCTTTTAAGGCTATGCACTCTGGAAATTGAGCCTGTGATTCTCTAATCAGAAAAGTCATATTTTGCATGAGTATTGAATAAAGAATAATTCACATTGACTCAATGCAGTGAGGGACACATAGCTATACCTCTCGGCTAGTCTGAGAATGACGAGAATAATGGGGCAATGGCATTAGAAGCTACTAACGCTCTTGGATTACAGTCCCATGTACTTTTTCTGACAGGGACAAAGAGTAAACATTTTGGGTTTTGAGGTGAGTATAAGATTTGAACATTTCTGTATTATTCAGCTGGGTCGTAATTAGAGAACAACCACAAACACTATGCCAATGAATGGCTTAACTCTATTCCAATAAAGTTTTATTTGTAAAAACAATTGGTAGTTCAAATTTAGCCTGCAGGTTCTAGTTTGTCAGTGCCTCAACTGGATCATAATTCCCAAATGCAGCAGATTTTCTGAACAAATTCAGTCAACCCAGATTATCCAATGCCCTTTGATCAAGAGCTTTGAGCTGACATTCAAAAGAAGCTATTTTACTTTAGGGGATTTTAATCCAAATAAAGAAAAACATGGGGCTATGAGTTAAACCAAGAAGACGATGCAGAATAAGCCCTTGTATACTTTAAATATTGCTTGAGGGTTGAAGATGTCACTCATAGCCAAGCATTGCCCAGCCCTAGCATGACTAAGGCTCCGGATTCAGTCACTGTAACCTCACAAGGAAGGCCAGGACTGAGGGAGAGAGAAGAAGGGAAGGAGAGGAGGGGGGAGAAGGAAGAAAGAAAGAAAGGAGGAAGGAGGGAGGCAGGAAGGCAGGGAGGGAGGAGGAAAAGACTTGAATTTATGTCATAAATTCTAAGAGTACTAAAGAGCTAACAATCAAGAGCACAGGTAATTAAAAAGCCATGCTCTCATGAAGCTGCGTCAACTGCTGAGGGATGGCAAATGTGATTTAGATGAAATCCTTGATTTTGAACATGAATGTTAAGATTTATACTTTTTGGTATTTGGAATGAAAGTAGTGTATACCAGTATGAATAGATGTGCAAGATGGATTTTGATGGATAAACATACTAAATCACTTGTATTTTCTTAAATGATTCTATAATTTGTATTGCCCTCTTGCTCTAAGAACTTAGATATGTACCATTCTTTTTATCAGGCAGCTTGAAACATTTTTGTGAAATTAGAGCTCAGTCTAAGAATATTCATGTATATTCAAAATCTTTTTAGAAGTAAAATGTTATTTTGGCAAGCATGGCTGAGTAACTCATTGGGTGAATCCAATAATGAGGTAAGAACGTTTTCCAAGTTTGATAGAATATTGCATGAGGATAGAAATTATATTATCAGATTTGGTATTCATCAAGCTATACAGAGAATATGTCCTTGATTTTCCAGGTATTGGGATAACAAAAACATGATGTTACCATGATTAATTCCCAAATCTTCAACAGAATGCTTATTGCGAGTATGTTACAGATCTAGGCTCATAACAAGGATTTCAAATGGGTTGTCATGACAGTCTATCAAAGAACAATTACTATTCAATGCGGAAACCAAGAATAAGTAAATCAAAAAAGGTTACAGGGATAGTAAGTGGTAGATCTGAATTTTGATCTAGGAGTGATTGACAGTTCTTAATGTCGTGATATTAAGCACGGTCCAGACTAGTGACAAGAAAGAAAACACATAAAAACTCATAACAATCGTTCTGGGTAGTAGTCTCAGCTATCTTGAGCTTGACCTTCTTATGGATTATTTGATAAACCTATAAATCCAGGACTCAATATAAAATCCAGTCCCACTAAGATATGTAATTTTGAATTTAACTACACTATCAGAAGGGCTGGTTTTGATAATGTTCTTAAAGGATAAATGCACACAAATAATACAAGTACAGATCCTAGAACCAAAGTACCCAGGATTATACCCTAGTATCCCTGCATCCCATCTTTGGGACCTGGGAGAAGTTACTTTAGCTTTAATTTATTCCTTTATAAAATGTGGGTTCACAGGGCCAAACAGATGCTGTGCGAGCCTGAAGAGCTGAGTTCATAGTTCCAGAACACATGTAAGAAGCTGCTGTGGCTAGAAAACATTGTATTGAGTGAAGTTACCCAGATCCAGAAAGACAATTATCATTCATAAGTGGTTTTTAAACATAAAGCAAAAAAAAAANAGAGAGACTTACAAAGATCTAATCTACATGGGAAGTAGAAAAAGACAAGATCTCATGAGTAAATTGGGAGCATGAGGACTTTGGGAGAGGGTTGAAGGGGGGGGTTGAGAGGCAGGGAGGGGAGCAGAGAAAAATGTAGAGCTCAATAAAAATAATTTAAAAAAGAAGCTGCTGTACCTATCCATAATCCCATCACTCCTGTGTCAAGATTGTAGAACGAAAGAGGAGAATCACCCAGAAGCTCAAGGGCTAGCCAGGCTGGAATACAAAGTCAAGTGCAGAAACGGGAAAGGCCTGGCTTCAAAACAGGGCAGCAGGAGAGAACTGACTCCTGAAAATTGTCTCTTCACCTCCACATGCTCACAGTACTTATATACACTATAACACACACACACACGTACACACACACACATATACACATACACACGCACTTAATAATAAACTGTAATTAGTATTCTGCTTGAGATTTGCTCCATAAATTCACAGAGAGGATTAAAGGCGACAGCCTTGGTTACGTACTTCACGTAGTGCCCAGAGTGATAAAAGCTTCTTTAAACATACGATTCATGTAGTTAAATGGCAGTCAGTGTTCAGAGACAATGTTTTCATGGGACTTCTCTGCCAAAATGATTGGTTTTGAACTGCATAATGCCCGCAGCGAGTACACAGCATAGTAGAGGCTCTCATGTTGAAATTGTCTCTCATTTTCCCCTTGATCTGCTCAGTCCAGTTTGGATAAGACAGTGAAATCCAAGCCATTCTAAGTGGCATTTCAAATTGGACATCAAAAGGCTACGTTTCGATGAGCCAGCCAGCTGGCTCAGGGGGCAGAGAGTCACTCAAGGCTCACTAGGGAGCCTCGGGATGATTCACAGGTGGCAAGAGCTCGCCTTCAGGATAACTTGCTTCATCATGAAAACAGAGACTGACTCACTGAGCCTATGCCAGAGGAACTCTATATAAATTACGTATCATTCAGGAATGTGTGACCCTCTGAGGCTTCCATCAACACTGGTGTGCCTTCCTTTGGTCAGATGGGCTTGTGTCAAAGCCAACCACGTGGCCTCTGTGCCAGAGCTGCAACTGGAGCTGAGCTTGGAAAATCTTAGTAAAATAGCCTGTATTTAATAGCCGTGAGATTTGAAGGTGAGTCTTTTAGGTAAACAAGAAACTAAGAGATAAAAAGTGAATATCAATTGCTCTTCGGAACCTGGTCTTTATATTCGACCTTCAGTGTTTTCCCAACACTCTTCCCAGTGTTACAGGAAACAAGTCCTGGTGTGGCTCACGTTCCCTTCCATTTATTTTTTCAGAATGTAGAGCAGACTCTGAGTTTTAGGAAGGAAAGTTTACAAAGTTATTTAGGAAATGAGCAAACTTGAAGAAATAACTCCCATGGGTCATTTTAAGGTATCAAATCTTCTATATTTTAAATTATAGCTTAAAATTATTCCCCAAGTAGAACACAATATAAAGATCCTTATATTCAAATATTGGATGATCCAATAACTGCTTACCCCAAAATAAAGTTTCAAACCACTAAGGATTTTATTTTCTATGGAAAACATTGATTAGCAAATAATATGTGTGCAACAATAATTGGCTTTCAAAGACGGCTGTGAATTTGAATAGTTGGAGAGAGAAAAGAGGGGGTTTGGAGGGAGGGAAGGGAAGAGAATATGTACTCAAATTATAATCTCAAGAAAAAACAGAAGATATTTAGGCGAATTATCTATCTTTTCCCTACATTTCAATCCATTTTCACTGCATTTTCGGTTTTCCCTTTTCTTTCTTTTTATTCATTGTACATATTTTCTGGCATAGCAATTACAAGTAGTTACGATGCATTATGTGTCATTAACAAATTAGTTGCGGCTTTTGGTACTTTCTAGTCTCCTGCGAGCACTTTCTTGAATAATATTATTGATTGGTGGGTAGTAAAACTTCACTCATCCATTGAGGAATAATTTAAATCCACTTTCCATAAAAAATCACTCAGCCTCAAAGACAGCTCTTTATCTATATTTTATATATATTTAACACATAGACACCCTGCCCTCTACTTATCTTCATGTTCTCTCTGCACTAGTAACTTAATTACCTGACAGTTTCTGTGTTGATTCGTTTATTTACTCATTCATCCTTTAATGAATAATATCCCATACATCAATTGTTGTGATTGAATCTAGAGATGTATAAAACAATTATTTTTTAGTCTCAAAGAGATAAATTTTAGTAGTTTAAAAAACTTTGTTAAGCCAGGTGATGATGGCGCACACCTTTAATCCCAACACTCAGGAGACAGAGGCAGGCGGATCTCTGTGATGTTGAGACTAGCCTGGTCTACAGAACAAGTTCCAGGATAGTCAGTGCTACACTGAGAAAGTCTACCTTGAAAAAACAAAACAAAACAAACAAACATTTGGTTACTATTAAATTACATATAGGAAAAGATGGTGTAGGAGGTCCTTCTGTTTGTGTGTTGCTTTCATTGGTTAATTAATAAAGAAACTGCTTGGCCTGATAGGGCAGAACTTAGGTGGGCAGAGAAGACAGAACTAAATTCTGGGAGGAAGAAAGCAGAGTGAGAGAGAGAGCCGCCATGGAGACGCCAGGTCAGACACGTTAAATCTTTCCCAGTAAGCCACGACCTTGTGGTGATACAGATTAATAGAAATGGGTTAAATCAAGATGTGAGAGTTAGCCATTAAGATGCTAGAGATAATGGGCCAAGCAGTAATTTAATTAATACAATTTCTATGTGGTTATTTCAGGTATATGCTAGCCGGGCAGCCGGGACCATAAGCAGGCCCTCTCCCCTACAACAAACAGATTGCCTTATAATAAGGATGTCATATAGCATATGATGACACAGGGCAGAAGAATTGGTGCTGACGATGGGATGGAGGAAAGAAAGACCCGGGGAGGAAAGCTGTTGATCTTGGTCCTAAGGAAAGAGTGGGCCAGCGGTTTCGTAGAAGAAAAAAGACGTGTATTCTGCAGAGTCTAGGCAGTCACAATGTGGCACTGGCAGCTCATCAACCTGCATTGTCTGCCTACTACAAAGCATTTCTCATTCACATGATAACCACAGCTCACAAGGAGGCTGAGCTGTTGGGGCACAACTCATAACACACTATCCTTTACTGGCATTCTGCTTAGCAAGTTCTGGATGTATCTATGACAAGTTGGCATCTGTAAGTAGTGGTTTCAGAAGATGCCCTGTCCAAGTCAATTAGCACACGTCTATCACTAATTATGGTTGACTCTTCTATGTCATTTCCTTTTTGAGCACCTTCTAGATACAAAACTTAGTAGGGCGCATTGGGCTGCTCTGTCATTATGTGAAGAAAGAAATTATGCTTCTGTGTGAAGTGGACAGGTGTGTATTAGCTTTATTTCTCATTGGGGGACGGAGCTCGAAGTCCTTTGCATGCACGGATGCTCCATAATAACTTTCAAGAGTCTCTGTCTCCTTGACACTGATGAAACAAGACTATGCCCACAGGCAGTGACTCAAGGTCATACTCTGGATTTCCTTCCACTTTGATTCCACTTCATTCCATCCCTGCAAATGTATATTGGTAAAATGAGCCCGTTTTGTAGTGAGTGACCTATCTTAATGAATATTGATGTTGTGTAACTTCCCATCCTCAGAGCTTCATGAGACACCTGAAAGACAGTCTCTGGTGGGTGGAGAGGGCTGGAGTGTAAAGATTCTGTGGTTTCCTTTCTGTTCATGAAGCTAAGTATTCCTAACAGCTTCCCTACTTCAAAGCAGGAAATGCTATGTTCTGATGGAATTTCAAGAAGCCCCAAACCTTTTACTTCTGTTACATGCTCAAAGCGATTGCCCCTTCTATTCCTGTTACATGGAAATGCAGCATACATGTGATGTTCTCAGTAAATATAAAGTATTTATTACCACAAACATCAAGGAGAGCATTGAAATAGAACAAAAATTATTTGTACTTGTGAAACTTTTAAATTAAAGAAAATTGCTGGTTTGAATATTAATCAAAATGTATCAGTATGCACACTGAACAAACAAACTAAAATCATACCCACACTTATGCTGTAATGGAAATCACCATAGTTTTCTGTGCATTTAGCAGTATATAGAATTTATGTATAAATACACATTTATATGCATTGTGTGGTTCCTAGTTTCCAAACAAATTGTACATACTTGGCAAATTGTCTTATTATTGAAGCATATATCATCTACAATATTTCACCCTAGTCTATAATATCTATCATTTTAAAAGCTTTATAATTCCCAGTTCCTGGGAAAAATGGGGGGAAGGAAGGTAAACTTGACCAAAATAATTGTATGAAACTCTCAAGGAACTAATAAACAAAAGCTTCATAGTACTCAAGAATATAAAGGAACCATAACTGTTTAAAGTCATTTCTTCATTAATGGGCATTAATATCAATCATACATGTTCAGTCTAACTATTCATGATCCAAACACCTTCTAAACTTTCTAGATGAAGTGCTAAAGACATTTAATTGTTGCAGGTTATTGGTAAATAATTCCTTCCAAACTGGACAAAATCTGCCCCTTCTAGTAGTGTCAGAAAATTCCCTTCTTCCTTTAGTATTAATATTTAGTATTAGTATTTAGTATTTGTGTTCACACTTTCCCATTTGATTGTAATTTATGAGTTACCTATTTTTATGCTTTTCCCTTCAAAAAAAATGTGGTCATTTGTAGTCTTCAGTTTGATGTGTAATGCATTAAGAATACAATACGGAGGATTATAAATTATACATATTTTGGCCAATTCTTTTGCCTGTAGTGTCTATTACCATTAGAAAGCTCACATTCTTCTTTCAACACTTTTAAATATTTGTTTATTATCATTTAATCTTATACACATTATGCATTTCTTTGACTTTATAGTGTGCATACATGTGTATGCATGCGCATGCATGCTTGTGTGCGTGAGTGTGTGCGTGTGTGTGTGTGTGTGTGTGTGTGTGTGTGCTCTTGGGAACCAAAAGATAGTACCAGATCTCATGGAATAGGAGTTAAGGACAATTGTGAGCTGACCCGCACAGGTGCTCTGCAGAGCAGCAAGTGCTTTTCACCCTCTGAGCTCTCTCTCCAGCCCCATTTTCAATGTATTTTAAGATTAATTTTGATCCTGAGATTCTCTTAATGTTTTATTTAATTTACTTAACTTTTATTTAAAATGTTTTTCATGTGATTATTTTGATCATATTCTTTCCCTGTTTTGTTTTTTTAGATTTTTTTTTTCATTTTTGGTTTTTAGAGACAGGGTTTTTCTGTGTTGCATTTCTAACTGTCCTGGAATAGATTTTACAGTTCAATTTTTCAGGATGCTATATTTTATTTTATGTCATGCTACCTTTAAAGTATTCTTGTGTAAAATGTGAAGACAAACAATATTTTTCTCCTTATAACTGGATGAAGACTTTTACTGACTTGGCCCC
The DNA here is from genome assembly GCA_001685075.1 of Bramus lutescens. NCBI lineage: Eukaryota > Metazoa > Chordata > Mammalia > Rodentia > Cricetidae > Bramus > Bramus lutescens. The sequence goes on along the minus strand of LOEQ01004726.1, from coordinate 59,519 downwards.
AAATCATTCACTGAGTGTCCCACCATCTTCCCTCAATTTAAATTGTCATTTCTATTATACAGAATCTTTCTGAAGATTTATTTTTATGCCTTTGTAAATGTGAGTGCTTAAGTCAATGGATGGCACTTGTGTGCATGCTCTTGGGAGCCCAAAGAGAGGCCAGGTTCCTGGAGCTGGAGTTACAGGTGGATATAAGCTGCCACTGAACTCAGGTCCTCTACAAGACCAGGAAACACTCGACCTCTGAATCTTTCTCTAGTCAGTGATGGCTTTGTGATGTATTTCCAGTTATTGACGCTTAAAATTGTTTTTCATTTTCAAATTAAAACATAATTACATCCTCTCTCCTTTCCATGCCCTCTCTCCAACCACTGCTATGTTCCCCATCTTACTCCCTCTTGGTATCTTTTTCTCTGAGTATTACTGTTATTTACATATATTATATATAAATGTGTAAATATGTAAGCTGCTAAGTCTATTTAGTGTTGCTTGTACATATATGATCTCTAGGCTGATCAACTGGTATAGAATAACTAATTAGGGGGTTCAACCCTGAGAAACACTAATCCTTCCTCTCTTGGCACCATTAGTTGACTTTAGCTCTTTGTCTAGGGATGAGGCTCCATGAGATGTTCCCTATTTCATGTCAGCAGGTCTATTGATGTTGTCATTGTTCAGGTCTTGTTTAGGTGGTCATGTTGTTGAGGTATCATGAGTGTAAGTTCCCTACCATTTCTAAGAGATACTGTCTCACAGAGACTTCCTGGTCCTTTGACCGTTAGACTCTTTCTGACTCCCCTTCTGTGATGTTTCCTGAGCCTCAAATACAGGCTGTGCTTTATGTAGATGTATCCATTGAGCCTGGTATCTTATGATCAGTTGTTCTCTGTATTTTGACCAGTTGTGACTTTCTGGAATGTTCTACATCTGCTGCAAAGAGAAGTATCTTTGATGATGGATGAGGACTGTACTTATCTGTGTATATGTGAATTATTACGTACAAAGGATGCATAATTAGGAATCATACAGGCTTAGTAAAATAGTGGTAGGAGATTCTCCTCATAGATCCATGACCTCACTAGCCCCAAACATTCGGCCAGTTCCCAGTACCAGGAATGGTGTTTGTCCACTGAGCATGCTGTAAGCCCAAATTAGACAGCTGACAGTTATCAGCAGCATATAAGCCCCACTTCTGCACCCTTGGGACATCTTGTCCTGCTGCTTGCTGTTGTTGTGCATAGGTGTCACAGCTGGGTAGGCCCACTGACTGGCTCCCTCTTTGGAAGCTTATATAGCACCTTCTGGTTCTAGGAAACCTAGTCCTGAGAGAGAAAGAGAGAGAGAGAGAGAGAGAGAGAGAGAGAGAGAGAGAGAGAAAGAGAATAATCTCAAGTCATCCACCATGAATCTTCCAAGTCCTGTGTCTGAAGTACACATTGTCTTCAGCCATGGGGACATTCACCTCAGGGAGCCAACCATGGCAACTGCAATAGTCTGTATGGTTTAGGAGGTGTCTTCAGCTTTCTTGACCAACAATTCATTCCTGATGCTGTGGTTTTTGTTAAATGACTGTTGTCAGAAGCATTGTCAGCCCCCAAGCTGTAGGTATAGTTACAGATACAGCTATAGATGTATGCATATGCACATGCTTTATGTATTACATAAAATTTTAGTTAAATATTAAACAATATGTCTCCTTAAGAAATTTTCAAACCTCTTTAGTGTTAGTTGTCCCCTGCTGCTCCCCTTCTTCTACAACTTGTAAAGAAAAGCTTCAGGCATCTTGACACAAACCTAGAGTCACCCCAGGAAGAAAGAAAGAATAGCCTCCACCAGAATGGTCTGTAGCCATGTGTATGAAGCATTTTCTTTTCTCTAACAGCCCATTTCACCACAGGCAGTTCAAATAAACATATGACATAAGACCAGTCCCCAGAGGCTTCCCCAGAGCTTGTGAGGGAAATTCTCTCTAGCCTGGCATTGTGCACCAGACGCATGTGAGTCTGAGGTGACTGGATTCCACCTTCATACCCTCCCATCCATCCCTTGAAAAGCTATGATCTTTTCCTTGAGTTGTTCATCAGAGAGAAGATCACCTCCTTCCTGTTCCTACCAGACAGCAGGTCTTAGGACTTCAGCAAAGCATTTCTACTCAAACAAGGAGAATGCCAGAGATGCCTCTTGTGAATCTTTCTCTCAGCTGTATCCTTCAGCTCTCCTCATTTCCTAAGTCTGTTTTCAGTGACAATGTCATTGACCTAGGGTGTTTGCTTTTCCACACCACTGTGCTTTCATAATCTGTGCTAAACACCCTTAAACACAACAGGACCTGGCTGTCTGGGACCTCAGGAATAGCTTTATAAATTCCAGTATCATCATTATCCTGGCTGGGTTATCAAATCAACACAAGCTAGAGACATTTGAGATGAGGGATCCTCAGGTAAGAAAATGTTTCCTAGATTAACTTACAGGCAAGTCTAGAGGGGCATTTTCTTCAGTGTGGAAGATCCCAGCACAACCCATGTGGGCAATGCCATCTCCAGAAAAATTCTCCTGGGTTGCGTAAGAAAACAAACTGGTCAATAGATTTGTGACCACATCATAGTGAAAATGCCTTTAGTCCAACTTCCATAGCCTTTCACAGCTACAACACAGCTTGGGGGTTCAAGGCCCGTGTCTCCTCTGTCTCATTCAGATTAAATCATCAAGTTTGGTGACAAGCACCCTTCCTTGCTGAGCCCTCTTGCTGGCCCTATCTGTGCTTCTTGATGTGTAAGATATGATATTTTCTTATCATTTTGCTAATTTCCGTTTTGCCATCTACCCCAATCCCTAACTAGTCACACAGCGTGAAATACTGAAAATACATATCGTTTGAACTTTTGTTTCTGTTTTATCTTTGCTTCCGTTTTCTGGCAACAAGTTCCCCAAAACCTATGCAATCCAGAGTAACAAGTCCAACTTTCATGTATTATTATTGGAGGATGAGTCTGCTGTTTCCATGGAGTTTCAGAGCAGAGACAAAACTATGATCAGAAAGTGTGGGGTTTTGATCCCTCAACCTCCAGCGAGAGGAGGGCTGTAGGCAAAGTTGGTCACGGATGCCCTTTTTGCTTGCATTTCACCCTATGCATCTCTTCCACCTTTCTTCTCTGGATCCTTCCAACTCTTTTATCATAAGCCAACAAATGTAAGTAGTGCTGGGAACTAAGCAGTGAACCACTCTGACAAAATAATCAAATCCAAGGATGAGGGTGCCTGGAAACTCTGAGGCATCAGAATCATACAATTCTGCCTTATTTGTGTATGGTGGAAATCAAAATGGAGGACAGTCTTGGAAGCACTGATTTGATACTGTTTCCGGTAAGTAGTGTCAGGAACAAATCAACAGACATCCAGTAGTTATACACTGAGGAAACTTCTGGAGAATTGCTCGACTCATATGAGATCAGTGAGAACATCAAACATCATGTATTACAAATGACTGCAAGAGAATTTATGAGCCAAAGTTAGATAGTGTGCATGCATGCGTGTGTGTGTGTGTATGTGTGTGTGTGTATGTGTGTGTGTGTGTGATTTCACAAGGCAATTGAACAGTTCTACTTTGTTGACTTCAACACTGCTGAAGGGATTGGCCCAGACAAGGATGATGGAACCTGGTGCCAGTCTGTAGGAAACACTCTGGTGTTGTGTCCATTGGACTAGAAGGCAAACTTTGAATTCAAATACTTTTCAGAGATTTATTTGTAATTGTGTATACGCATGTGTATGTCTGCCTGAGGATATGTGTGCATGTGTTCAGCTGTCCAAGGGGATCAGAAGAGCAAACAACACCCTGGAACTGGAGTGACAGGCAGTTAGAAACCTCCCACCTGAGTGCTGGGGAATCAACTCGGGTCTTCTGCATGAGGTGGCACTGGATTAACAGTTGAATCATCACCGCGTCCCCAAAATCTGTGTTTCTAGTTCCAATCCCAGCTCTTCTGTTTAACTGTGTGATTTGGGAAACACGAAGAAAGATTCCTGTGTCTCACTGATATCATTATATATTTAATTTATATTAAAATGTGAATACAGTCATAGAAGTGCCTGACTTCTGGGTTAGGTATTAAGGTTCGCATACTGATTAATCTTTTAGAGCAATATAACTTAGTTGGTCACCAATTTGCATTTAGATTTAAGTGTTCTACCACAGGTCACTCGGGACTTGTCTGAGTGTGTGACTGCTATCCATTGTTCCTGAACCACAGTGACCCCCTGAAATGCAGTCTGTGGCAACAAAACTATGTATGTAAAGTATTCAGCAACGTGACTGGTCCTTAGGAGTCACCACAGTACAGAATCACTGTGACTGTCATCATTGCTGTTTATAACGTCATGTCACATCACTCAGCTCTCTGCATACCCAGGCATTGTTCCTTCTACCATCTTACCCTAGTCAGGCTTTGTTTTTCAAAACTAAACTCCTTGGCCAACAGTGCCAAAATAAATACTGGCTCCTTTAAAGGATATACAATGAAATAAAAAATGTAAAATCTCAAGTATGACCCTCCACCACTTTAAGTGCCCCCCGCGGGTAGACTTAAACATACTGCTTAGACTAGTTTGAACAGTTAATAAATCTTGGAAGCCTTTGCTTTTTCTAGCCATAGTTCATGTTTCTTTTATTACCTGTAGAAAATTATGCTGTGACTTCAGAATAGCAAACAGTGTTGTGAATTCTGCAGTGCTTGCTTCAATTGCTCTGAAAATAAGGTTAAACCGTTTTTGTATTGTGATTGTTTCAGGCTTCTCTTGATAGGAAAAAATCGGCAGTTACAAAGCCCTCACCACCACCTCTACTGATGCTTTGCCCAAGTACCTGCGAATTATCAGACGGAACCTCCCCTCGAGTATCATACACAAGTTAATAATCTGAAAGGGTAAATGAATGATTGGTGCTTTCAAGCCCTCGCTGGGAAGCCCCTCCCTGGCACGTGGAGACAGGGATGATGATGTGTTAACCCTGCCTCACACCTCTGCTCTTCCTGACCCCACCCCCTGTTGCTGAACACTCATCTGGAGGCCCCTTAGTTAACTCTCCACATGAGGATTCTTTCTTTGATTACCGAGTCAAGAGTTTTCACTATTCCTGTGCTATGATCCTTAGAGTCTGAGCCAGTCCTTTCTCTCTCTCCTTCCCTACTTTTCTCTCTTTTCTTCTCTGTAATTCTCTCCTCTACCTTTGCACACAGATAACTAACTCACTTACCACCCCACCCCCAGTCCTGGTCTCCATGCCGCTCCTCCCCAAACACTGGTCCTGGAATTTTAGAAACAGTGGAATTGGCTGTTACCAATTTGTAAGAATTTGCTATCAATTCGGATAATAGATATTTGGACTCTTTAGAGCTTGGGTAGAACATAGACATCTTGATGTGTGTTTACATATGGAAGTTGCATTCAATATAAAATTAGCAAATCAGTTTTCCTAAGTCAGGGTTAATAAAATATCAAGATATTTCTAACAATATTGTTTGATTACCCGTATCTTCCAAGAGAAACATAGTTTACTATTGTGGAATTCTTTTTTTAAATTCCATTTCTTTTAAAAATATTATATTTTTGATTAGTTTACACATTAGGGAGGCTTCATACGGTGTCTTCATATATTCTTAGTTTTGGGTAATCTACCCCCAGTCTTCTTTCCTGCGTTCCTGTCCCCATCCCCCATTTATAACCCAGTATTCTCTCCCTGTTACTTCCTGTCACAAACGTTCTATCGCCTATTGCAACATTTTTCCCCTTGGGTTGCACTGTCATACATACTAGAGATTTCGAAATACACTTCATTTTGTTTAAACTTTTCCCGGCTCTCTATTTCCCCCCCATCATCACTTCCACTTTCTGCTTGAACCCTCTGTCACCAGGATCTTTCAGTTCACATATACTCTATTATCTTCTCCCCCTAAATGCATCCTCCTGCCAGTGGCCAACCTCTCAGGTTTCACGTGTGCCCATGTTAAACATCCAAGGCGAAAGCTACCATATCTTGTATAAGAGGGGATGTAGCATCTGTCTTTTTGAGTCTGGATGGCCTCATCTGCTATATTTGTTTTCCCGTTTTGTGCTTTTACCTGAAAACTAGGCTGAGAATAATTATTATATGAAAATCTCAGTACCAGTCATGGCTTACCTCCCTTTGAGATATTGGTAGGGAGGCAGCCAAGATCCCAAAACCAATAGAGACTATTGCCATTGCTCTTAGTTTACCATCATTACTTGACGATAAAGTCCTCTTCCTAAAGACATCATAAACTTGGTTCTGAACACAGAGAACACACTCTTGAATGGTACTGGAAACTCTCCCTCCTGTCAAGCTTTCACAACACTGGGAGAGAAAAGACATCAGTATCAACAGTTGTCTTACCCAGTGCTGGGCACTGCATGCTTGATCTGCCAGCAAATTGTACCACTCCACTAGTGCAATAGTAGCAAGACTGTTTATGGAGGTAACCAACTACTCACTTGATTAGATCCAAAGCTTGTTCCACGGGAGGGATTTATGTCTGGTGTTGAAAACATGTTCAAAACTCCATGGCTAGAGAAATCATAGGCCTCAAGGGAGAACCTATCCATTCTGTTCTGCCGTAAATGGTCATGTTGCTTTATAGAGATCTGGGTTCTGATCTATAGATCTGTGCTTCTCAAACCTTGATAACAGAAGTTTCTTATTGTGATGGGTGATGGTTAATGAAGAGACGTATTACTGTTCAAAATGCTAAAAATAAGTGACTTTGAGTGCTCAGCCGCAGACTGGTTATTTACATCAACCATGCCACCACCCCTCAAGGCTCAAGGAACACTGTGGAAGAGGGTGCTGGAAATGAAAGATCCAGAGGATGGGGTGAGATGCTGTGAAACTCGACCATTTCACATATGCACTCATAGCCGTGATTACCTGTATAACCGTGGAGATCACAAAGTCAAAAGTTAGATAGGGAAGGGACTCCTATGGTCCCACCTTAACTGAGGAGCTATGGGCAGGTGATAGCTGCTTCAGGAGGGAGTGTGGTGACCACTTGTAGGTTTCCCATGCCCTAGAGGTTCATCCCACACTCATGCACATATGGGCAGCATGAATTTGACCCAGTGAGTAAAAACGAATGCATTAATAAAATTATATAACAAGGACATGCAGTTGTAAAAGAGATATGAGATCCTGGAGGGAATTGGGGGAAGGGAGATAGGATCGGGATACATTGTATATGTTTGAAAATTTCAAAGGTTAAATAAAAACTCAAAGTACAAAAAGAAGACAGAAAAATAATATTCTGGCATTCATCTAATGGCCAACATGAATTCAGATTTCCAACTTGGTATGCAGAGTCACCATCATTTGTTCCCAACAAGTATTACTCACTTTCTTTTCATGACACTTGGTTATCACATGCACGCACG
>LOEQ01004726.1:40494-52061 GCA_001685075.1 Bramus lutescens | reverse complement strand
ACACACACACACACACACACACACACACACACACTTACATCCTGCTAAGGACATTCCACAGACTTTCCAGACCCCACCACTTATCAAATACTGTGTCTGCTGCCCAGACCACCCTTTTCCTACCTGTACCAGGGAATCTCTTAACTGTAGTCAGCTCAGACTGCATATCATCTAACCTTGATCCTTCACCCTTATCCCCAAATGAAATAGTCACACAGTCAATCAGGAAATACCTACTAAGAAATAGGAAGCCCTGGTGGTGAGGAAGGCTGTTAGTGATGCAGTGTGTTATAAAAATGGGCCTTGCCATTTAGCAGATGTATGCCTTTAGAAGCGTGACAATCTGGATTTATGCCTTTCTTATGACCCTGACTTCGTACAGCGGTCAATTGTGTGCAAGTTCTCTGTCCTCCGGTAGGCAGTAAGCTAATCCATAGATGCCCTGCAGCAGCTGCCTGGGGGTTGTACCCATGACTGGTGCTCATCAAAGAGGATTGAATTGAATCCTCCACTGGGGTGATGCCCACCTTTGACATTAGGCGCCTCAACAACTGCAGATTATTCCCCGTAATGGGAAGTCTGCTTTACGGATACCGGAGCAGGGCAAAGCAAGCAAAAGGTGGTTGGATTTCTAGGGCTAAATTGTGTTTTCTTCCAAGTGCCTTCAATATTAGGGTCCGAAAGAAGAGTACTTTGAATTACCCTCAGAGGAGGCTCCTGAAGTAATGGTGAACCTGGGCATGACTTGTCAGTCACCTTGGTGAGCAGAGCTAAGAGGATATGCGTAAGGTATACTGTGTCAGCTGGATTTTCAGAAATTAAGCTTAACAGTCTCCTTTCTCGAAACCCACAGGTAGGCAGGCCCAAAAAGAAATAATAGTAATAAAAAAGCCTTGAAGGGATGTGACTAGCCTCTAAATTCTGCAATAAATGTGCTTTGTTGGACATTAGTGTCAACATGTCTCAGCGTCAGCTCATGTGATGTGGCAGAACTCCAGTAAGTCTTCCTAAAATGTCAAAACATGGGCTAGAGTTCTTTTTTTTCCCCTGCAGAGAAAACAGGAAATGCTAATAAACTTCTCTACTGTGCACAGGCTGCTGAACAAGTCTGTTTCTCAGCTCCCAGGATGATTGTCAAGCAGTTATATCTCAAGGAGTTGGGTATGTGGTGATCTTCCAGTGTTTACCAAAGGTGGAAAAGCAGGGCTATGGGCAACAAGCAGGGAACACAGGACCCGAAAACCCTGAGGGACCTGTGGCTGTGAAGGGATTCCTACCTGCCCTAAGTCTCCAATCAGTGCTGTGCTGGGAATACAGTGGCTTGTTCAATGAACACTGACCAGCAGGGTCTATGCCACTCAATAGACACCAGTTGGTGAGCATACATGGAATGAGCATCATCGCACTGTTGGAATGCGCAGGGGCTGTGCCAGATCCTGAGTGATGCCCAATAAACAGAGCTTATCCATGGGACATCCAAGTGATAGGGTTTGAGAAAAGAGTCCGGAAGGGCCATGTATGTGGTACATGCCTATAATCTCAGGACCCAGGAGGCTGAGGCCAACATGAGCTGCGTAACAAAACAGTCTCAAAAACAAGTGAAAAAGGAAACCAATACATATTGGTAAGTTTATAATCTGTTTGGAAAAATCACATCTCATGAGCAAATAAAAGCCTCCTAAAAGCAAGATCTGCAATTCAAATACCATGAATTCATCACAAATCATAGGAACTTCTGAGCATGTTCAGTGCATGACTGCTAACCAGGAGTGGGAAGCAAACAGTAGAGGGGAAACTACTGTAAGAACATGTAACACTCAAGCCCCGGGAGAAACACATTATATTCCTCCACTGGGGCCCAAAGCAAGACCTGTGTCCAGCTTCTCTCAGGTGTGTCCTGCGCTTGACCACTAAGAGAAGGCAGGCAGGCACTGAGCAGCCCAGATGATGGAGACGGCAGTTCCACCTCCTTTCTCCTCACGGTGGCTGACTTTTCCTTCTGCTTGCCCAGTTCCCCATATTGTAAGCCTGACTTTGCAGTTGTATCCTGGGCCCAATTTTGGTTTTGCTCCTTAGAAATTCCCTGAAACTAATTTTTTAAAAAGTCACTTTATCCCTATACATTTTAGAATAACTAAGAGTGATTTTTTTTAATTTTTCCCAAATACTTAAACTCTCAGGCAAAAGGTTGGAGAACAAATGGATGGGGGATAGGTAGAGTCGTGGGGTGCAGGGAGAACACACTTAAAGTATGTTCTAAACTTTCATGAAAATGGACTTATGTAACATGTATAATAAATGCAGTAAAATATGTTATCAAATAAAGAGAAATGAAATGGAAGGCTCAGAATGATTCCCTGAGGGCTGGCACGCCATGCTTGGCTACGTTCAGTCGCACAGATTTCTGAGAGCAGCTGTCTCTAACAGCCCCAGTCCTCTCTCCCCCAGCACTGTCAGCAAAAATGCAAGGCCAGCATTCGTTCCTAAAGAGCACTGTGCTGGACACTTGTCCCAGGCCAAATCTTCAAACTGTGCAACTGCTGTGAACCCACATGTCAGGTCATCTACTAACAAGATGACACACAAAAAAAGAAACATCACTCTGGGGTTTGTCAGAATCTAAGGGTAGCGCACGGCTCAACGCAAGCAGCAAGCCTTGTTTGCCAGCCCAGCAGCATGTTCAGCACCTGGACTCAAGGATCTCCTGAGACTTCTGTGGGCTAATGGGCAGGGAAATGCCTGTAAACAGCACCCTCTAAACATAAGGCGGGGTCCTCTTCACACAAGAGGAATGCCGGAGTTTATCACTTGTTCACTCAGCAAGCACGTGTTGACAGTTGAGCTGAGCTTCCTTTGGGGGCTCCTAGTCTCATTAATAAAAGAATTCAGAAATGGACTCAAAAGGAACCTTGGGGCCCATTTTATTCGAGTTTAAGAGAAAATATAATACAAGCTAAGTGAAACTCCCAAAAGCCTCCAGGAAAAAAAGAGAAAAATGTCATAGCTTTTACGTCAGGCATGAAGTAGACATCGAATTAAGAAAGGAAAAAGACTTTCAAGACAAGAAGCGGACTGGCAGGATGATGAAAGACAGCAAGAACGTGTCCACCCACATGTTGTGAGGTCCTTGCGGCCTGCCCGTCTCCCATACATTCAGGCTCTGCTCCTTGGACGAAGGGCTCCAGTCTCGCTATAAATGGGCGCCTTTCACCTGGTAATCGTCTTAACAGTCTGGTCCTGCTCTTCTACCACACCACGTAACAGGCAGTGTTCTAGCTGGTGGTAACCAGAAGGCAAGGAAACGAAGCCATGAAACCTCAAAGCAAAAATCCACTTCCTAGAAGTGCCATAACCTCTACCCGCCTCCCCCAGCCCCCGAAACAGTGCCACTAACTAGGAACCAGGTGTTCAAACACATGAGCTGACATTTCAGGTTCAAAGTACGCTAGGATCACTTTTAGATTCTTTACACGCACTCCTTGAGTGCCCGGCACTGTGTTGAATGTTAGTATGGGTAGCAGGTCCATTTGTTGCTTGACATAAAACAGTGCGTATGTGGAACATTTACTAATTAGCAGGCAGGTGTGACGTAGAAGCTAAATGAAACCTGAGTTCAAGGTGTCAGCATGGCTGGCTCCTGTGATGGCCGTGAGGAAGGAACTGTTCTTGCTTTCCTTTAGTTTCCAGTGTCTTCCTTGGCAGTTTGGCAATCCCCAGGTTATGAAAACATTAGCCAGTTTCTCCCTTTGTTTAAGGACAGCAGTCCCACAGGACAAGAAGCTCACAGCACTCCAGGATGACCTCATCTTATCTAATTCTTTCTGAGATGCTGCCCTCGTTCCTCGCTCGTTCCTTAAAAGGTCATTTCCAGATTGGGGGGATTAGGATTTCCTAAGCTTGGGGGTAACCAATTAAACCATTAACATAGTCACTTTGTACCACTCTGGATGTGTTTGCACATCGAAGACCCCGACTTTCTCTCCTTTGTGTTCCATTATCCAGCCAGTATTTAGGAAGCAGGCAGAAGCCAACCACCACAGCTTCGTGTATTCTCATCACTGTTGATGTCACTTTCCAATTCATGCCTTGGGCCTTGCAAAGCAAGGAGATAGCTCACGTTCAGGACAGCCTGGGTATCTGAAAAGGAACCATTTGTTTGAAGGATCCTTTGATGACCACTCATCATGTCCCCTGACTCCCTGTTTGCCCACCTCCAGCTGAGGGTCCTGAAAGTGGGCCATGCTTTGCAATGACTCGCATAGATGCAGGGCATGGTTAAGGAAGCCCATGTTTATCCTGTAGCCATCGCCACACCTGTCCCTCCTCCCATGTCTATTTTCAACATATGGTTGGAACTCTTTAATGTTGTGTGAATGTTTTCTCCTGTATTTAATTATTTAAAGATTTAATAGCACTGTGAATCAATTGCACTCCAGGGAGCCATTTCTTTGAATTCTTGTCCCCTCCCCTGCTTGCTTTTGTGTTAAGAGTTCTTTTCATCCTCTGTAAACTGAAGCGCAAAACTAAAAGGAAAAAAGAAAACAGCCTACAGGCATTCAGGAAAGGATATCTGTAGGTGAAATCAAACCCTCAGAGGACCAGATCCTATCTCTGATATCAGCAGTAGGCAGGGGAGATAAGGGAGGACACCAAAATGAGAAACTTTAATTCCATTTTGTATCTAAAAACGTAAAGCCAACAACTTACATGTAAAAAAAGCTCTTCTTCTTTTCTTTTTTTCTTTTTTATAAACAATAAATTCCCTCAGGAATTGGTTCTGTGTGTTCAAAGGGCAACAAAAGGGAAACATATTATTCTGATCCCAGTGGCAGAAAGGGGCTGTTTTTTCAAAACACCACTTTCAAATTTGTAACCAGTTTGTTTTTGTAATTTAATATTTTAGGATCTCCTTTCTGTGTCCCCATTGTCCTGATAAGCTTGCCCTTCTGTCAATGTCACATGTCACAGCCACCATAAGGAGGCAACAATTAGCTAAAATATTTAATTATTCAAGTTTTCTTTTTTAATTATTTTTATCATGAACTGTGGTAGACTGTGTGCCAGGTACCAATATCCTTCCAGAAACAATACCACTGATTTCTGCCTTCATAGCCATCTTCATCCATCCTTGGAGACAGAATTAAACACGGAATAACGAAAGCTCAGGTGCTCTGATGCGGGAGTGGAGGGAAGCCCAGAGGAAAAGCTCCTAGCCAGATCCCAGAAAGCAGGAAATGTTGACTGAGGTTTCTGTCCTGCCCAGTTCCCGTAGTCATTAAGTTCCAAAGAAATCACACAGAGGTCTACATTAATTATAAACTGATTGGCCTAGTATCTCAGGCTTCCTATGAACTCTTTTATAACTTATTTTAGCCCATAATTCTTTCTGTGTTAGCCACATGGCTTGGTACCATTTTGGGCACGGCAGTCATGTCTTGCGTCCTCTGCATCTGGGTCACGACTGCAGACGGAAACTTCCCTCTTCTCAGAATTCTTGTTGCTCCACCTCTACTTCCTGCCTGGTTTCCCCACCTATACTTCCTGCCTGGCTACTGGNNNTATACTTCCTGCCTGGCTACTGGCCAATCAGTGTTTTATTAAAAATAATACAAGCGACAGGTTAAAAGACCATTGTCCCACAGCAAGGAAATATGGCAGAACCCTAGCTGAGAGCAGAAAGCAAGAAGGGCAAACAACAGACACAGACATGGGGCAACCCCCCTGCAGTAAGGCATCTGCTTGGTAAAAACTGGAATGAAACAGGCCTTTTACAGATGGCTCCAGAAAATGGACCTGCTTGGGTTCTCCCCAGACAACACTATTTAGATCTGAAACAATTTGATTGCGGCAGCTAACACAGTCAACATACCCAAGCTGTCTTTGAGGATCATGGACTCCCTGAAACAGAACATCTTAAAACAGTTGTGATTCCAGCTTTTGCACTAAGCAGAAGGCCTAAACAGGGAAAAGCCTGAGAAGAACCAAGACTTTTTGCTGACTTTGGGCTAACATTTCACAGCTCTTGAAATTCTAGTTTTGCACTGTTCTGACATCTCTTCCGTTCCATCTTCATGACTACTTAACACGGTAACACTTACCTGAAAATAAAAGTGCAAGTTGTTAGAAAAATAGCTCCTGACCACACATGGCCAAACTGTGTCCCACAGGCCACACGTGAACAAGAACAGCTATGAATTCTACCTGGTATAAAATCGTAAAGTTACTTAAAATGTAAGTTGTTGGGCTTGTAGTTTTGTTTTGTTTCTGGCAATATTTTTAGAACTAGATTCTAACGAACATCATGGATGACAACCTCGTGTCTTAGCGTCAAGAGGTCGAACATACTTGGTTCCTATGCAATCAGGAATTTTCTTTCTAAATTAATTCCTTTCAGTAAACTCTTTGGTTTTATATGAGCACATGTTTGTGAACTATAAAGTCAGATTACTTGACAGACAGTAAGAAAATAAAGCCTTTTTCCTTAATAGTCAGGGGCATCTTTCTAGGTATTAACAATGTGAAGTAAGCTATTCTATAATCCTGAGCACCAAGACAAATGTCACCACCCAACTATATAATGTACCCGATTTTTTTTCTTTTTTGCTCATTTACTAGGTCCTAGGAACCCCTCTAAGGATATGTAGTTATCAACAAAAAAAAAAGTTTGTATTTTACTAGAATGGATGAAAGGTAAATACAATAAATTGTGTCCTATGCTAGAAAGAGACAAGGATGCTGAGGATAAAGCACGGGCAGATATAAAGAGTTCTGGGAGGGACTAGAAGTTTCAGACAGGACATAGGAAAGGAGAAGCACTCACCTGGAGTATGAAAGGAAGAAAACAGGAGAAAAGGAGAGGAGGGGCATCTAGGTTGTTTCCAGTTTCTGGCTATTACAAATAATGCTTCTATAAATATAGTTGTACAAAAGTTCATGTAATATGATTGAGCATCTTTTGGGTATATTCCCAAAAGTGGTATTGATGGATCCTGAGGTAGGTTGATTCCTAATTTTCTGAGAAGCCACCATACTGATTTCCAAAGTGGTTGTACAAGCTTGCATTCCCACCAGCAATGAAGAAGTGTTCCCCTTACTCCACATCCTCTCCAACATATGCTATCATTTGTGGTTTTGATCTTAGCCATTATGACAGATGTAAGATAGTATCTCAGAATTTTTTGATTCACATTTCCCTGATGGCTAAGGATATTGAACAAACATTTCTTTAAGTGTCTTAAGAAAATGTGGCACATTTACACATTAGAGTACTACTCAGTGGTAAATAACAATGACATTTTGAAATTTGCTTGCAAATGGATGGAACTAAAAAACACCATCCTGAGTGAGGTAACCCAGACCCAAAATGATGAATATGGTATGTACTCACTCATAAGTGTATACTAGCTATAAACAAAGGTTATTTAGCCTATAGTTCATAATCCTAGAGAAAACTAAGTAATAAGGTGAACCCTAAGAAAAACATATATAGATATACCTGGAAAGTTGAAGTAGACAAGATCACCTGACAAAATTGGGAACATAGGGATGGGGGAGAAGGGAGAGTAGAAGGAGAAGAGAAGGGGAGAAGGTGAATGAGGAGAACCTGAGAGAATGAGATAGTCAAGATGGAGGAAGGACAGAGATGAGAGCAAGAAAAGAGATATCTTGATTGAGGGAGCCACTATGGGGCTAGCAAGAAACCTGACTCCAGAGAAATTCCCAGGAATTCACAAGGATGACCCTGCCTAAGACCCTAAGCAATAGATGAGAGGGTGCCTGAACTAGCCTTGCCCTGTAGTCAGACTGATGAATATTTTAAATATCACCATAGAATCTTCATCCAGCAAATGATGGAAACAGAGGCAGAGACCCACATCAGAGCACAGGACTGAGCTCCCAAAGTCCAGTTGAAGAGTGGGAGGAATGAGAATATGAACAAAGAGGTCAAGACCATGATGGGTTCACCAACTGAAACAGTTTACCTGAACTAATGGGAGTTCACCAACACCAGCCAGACTGGGAAGGAGCAAGCATAGGATCAAACTAGTAGTCCCTCTGAATATAGTTGACAGTTGCATAGCTGGGGCAGAATGAGGGGCCACTGGTAGTGGCTCCAGGATATATCCCTACTGCATGTATTGGCTTTGGGGGAACCTATTGTCTTTGGATGGATACTTTGCTTGGCTTAGATATAGAAGGGAGGGCCTTGGACCTTACCCAAAGCAATGTGCCTTACCCTTTCTGAAAGTGGATAGGAGATAGGGTGGGCGAGGGGGGTAAGTGGGAGGAATAGGAGGAGGGGAGGGAGTGGAAACTTGGATTGGTTTGTACAATGAAAAAAAGATAGTTTGTTTTCTTTTAAAAAATAAATAAAAAGGGAACCATTAAAAAAACAAGGTTAAAAAAAGAGAAAGAAAAGAGAGGAAGGGTTAAGAATAAGGGGGAGAGGATGAGGAGAGAGTGATTGCATGTCACCTGCAGGAGGGCTGAGCAGAGACACTTCACAGAAAGGCCTGGAGCTAACTGGGAAGATGGAGGAGGCAGAGATACACAGTGACATTATTCTGCTTAGCATGTAGCCTCTAAAAGCATGGGAGCACACAGGTTAGGAGGCTATTGACAAAGGTCAGGCAAAAGGTCACAGTGGCCTGGCCAGTGTGATGACAGCTGAAGATGCTTCAAGAAGTAGGATTTAGGCAGACATTTAAAAGAGGACGAGCAGATTCCATCCATGGACTGACTGCAGAGTATAAGAGAAACACAGAAGACAGGGTAACCCCTTGTCTTAGTTAGGGTTTCTATTGCTGTGAAGAGACACCATGACCACGGCAACTCTTATAAAGGAAAACATTTAATTGAGGTGGCCTGCAGTTTAGAGGTTCAGTCCATTATCATCACGGTAGGGAACATGGCGGCCGGGAGTATGGTGGCATGTAGGCAGACACAGTGCTGACTACATCGTGATCAGAGGCAACAGGAAGTAGTCTGAAGGCGCTGGGTGTTATCTTGAGTATATATAAGACCTCAAAGCCCACCTCCTCAGTGACACACTTCCTCTAACAAGACCACACCTACTCCAATAAGGCCACACCTCCTAATAGTGTCACTCCCTATGAGATTATGGGAACCAATTACAATCAAACTGCCACACCCTGCCTTGCTGTGGACACTTCTAGCTATAGATGAAACACGATTATCTTCCTAAACCTGTTGATTTCTCCATCACTTTCTGTGCATGGACACTGTCAGTTCGCTAAGGGATCTAATCTATACTGGACTTTTTACCTGAACCTGAAATACACACAGAAGTACCACAAGCCATATCTTGTCAATTGACCTCAATTTTGCCATTTTCTGATTCTGGTAATGCCTCACTTACCTTGAAAAATAAATCTAGATGACTCAAGCTCATTTACAATCTTGTCCCATTTCTTCCCTGGGCAACTTGTTCCATGCTCCTTATTCCCTTTATCCCTATCACTCCCATCCTGTGTGACAGCTCTGCCTTCATTTACCACTTAGCCCTCACTTTCTGAAATGCCAGAATACTGCCTTTCCCAAGCTGATTGTGTTCATTTCATCAAAGCCTCTCCACTAAAAAGAAGCATCAACAAGATCTTCATCACCAGGCAGCAAGCAGCACACATCAATGCAGAGTCAATGTGTCCTAGGATGCGAGGCAGGACCACCTCCCAAAAGAGCACAGCCGATAAGAAAAGTTATGCCAAAGGTCTCCTCATAGGAACGAGGTGCCCAGAGAAGCATTGTGTTGCCATCCTCTGAGACTAGAGCATCAGGAAGATTTTGATAAAAAAAAAAAAAAGGGTCTTACGGTGGTTGAAAAGGGAGTTAAATTAAAACATGTGGTTTCTTTGTGGCAAATTATGTGTCTGGCTCCATGGGGCCTTCATATAAAAATTTATAGGTATCTTCTATACTAAAGCTTCCTGTATCTTTACCCTAAAACTCTTTAGTCTATTTTGGTTTTATTTGCTCCATGTATTTCTGAAACAGATGTGTGTGAAGTCCAGCAGCTTATTGCTATTTTCCTTTTATTTCCAAAAGGCTTTCCTTTTCAAGTTTCATTACTATTTCTTATATGCATTAAAGCTCAGTATCATGGCTGCTTCATGAGCCTGGATCTCTTCTCATTAAAAGTAGAATACTTGGCTTGCTTAATGCTCTCTGCTTGGAAGTCCATCTCATGTGATGTTAATATTATGCATTTGCTCTATCTCCTACTTTCACTTCCTCTGTCAGTTTGAGTCTTGCATTTGTAAACCCTCATCTGCAAGCATTCATTTTCCATTATTAGTCTATATATCCACACTATAAAATCATGGCTTTTATTATGACATCTTCTTACAATGCTTTTCAGACATTTTCTTCACCCAGGACTCTCTCTTGTTATCTTTTCCCCTACTCTCCTTGGTTCTTTTCCTTGTGCTAAATGGTCGCATTTCTAGTTGAATTGTGTATGTGTGTGTGTGTGTGTGTGTATGTGTTAATACATATATTTACTTGTGCACACACATACATGTGTACATGCATGTGTGATATATTTGAATTATATAAAATATGTATATATTTCAAATTACATACATACAATGATAATGCATATTCTCCTTGTGTTAGTTTCCTTCTTCTTGCTGTAACAAAGCAGGCTGGGTAAAGGCATCTTAGTGAAACACTGAGTTTACCTCAGCTGAGAGGCCACAAGGAAGTCAGGGGAGACTCAAGCAAAAACTCAAGCAGAAATCATAGTGCAACACCACCTACTGATTCGTGGCTTACTCATGCTTAGCTACAGTTCTTGTATGGCTGAGAACCACCTACTTATGGATGGTGCCGACCACAGTGGACTGGGTCTTCCTATATCAAAGAACAATCAAGACACTCCCCCCACTTCCTTGCCCACAATTCCTTCATTGTGAGTCCCTTGTCAGGTAACACTTGGCTATGTCAAACTGATAGTCAAAGTTTCACATTTTACTATGGACTTGTTCTCATTTTGATATCCCCCTATTATTTCAGTGAGATCAGGGAAGGATAGAAAAACAAAAGAATTTTCCTAGTCAGATGTCTTGAGCTTCAAAAGACTTTAATTATGCCTGTTTGACCATTTACCTCTCTTTCTGTTCCCATCCAATTACAAAACCCTCAGTGCCAAGATATTTGCATTCCTTCATTTTTATATACATGGGTCTGACCCTGAGAAGATACAAAATAAAGGTTTGCATGATGAATAATTAATGAAATGGGGCAGCTTCTCTATAAACAGATATCTTATGATACTTTGTGTTACTAAGTAATAGCAAATAATCCTCTCTTGACCTTGACAGAGAGTGACAGGGGCTTAAGCCTTTACCCCTGCCCCTTTGTGGCTCCTACAGAGAGGAAAGCCTCACAAGGAGAGTTACATTGTATAGGTTTTGAAAAACTAGAGGAAGAACTAATAAGAATTGATTCTCTTTTGATCACATATACTTAAAAAAAACTTTAGCAGGATGCATTTATGATGTAGGAGGGTCATTTGTCTATGTGTTACTTTCATTGGTTAATAAAGA
>LOEQ01004726.1:24306-36064 GCA_001685075.1 Bramus lutescens | reverse complement strand
AGGCCAAGGCAGTTTTCTTTATTCAACCAATGAAAGCAACACATAGAAATAAGATCCTCCTACACCAACACACATGCAACACACAGAGACACAATCATCTGCTAACAGAGAACACTTGTACTAAGTTGCTATGTATACAAGAAATACATTCCTAATATATCAAGTCCTTGATTTTTAGCTATCAGTTGGTTTTGTGGAAGAGCATTAGCCTAACTGATGTTACACTGCCTAAGTTCTTGGTTAACCATTCAGAATGAGTAATGTTACTATAAAGAAACAGTTTCAACTAATCTTAATAATCACAGTACTAAGGACAGAGGTTTCTAAATGTTGGGTGATAAGTGAGTAGCACACCTAGAAAGGGGAGTGTTGATAATGTGCCGCTGATATGCTTAAGCATCCTAAGTCTTCTGTCTCACAGGGGAAAGAGCATTACTGCCTTTCCCTAGTGGTACCCATGCCTAACATCTGCCCTGCCTACATCTCTACTGTCTCCGTAGGCTTATTCCTCATAACTTCAAGTTATCCTGATCCATCATTCACTTATTTTCTATCAACCTGTCTCTTGAACGCCAGGTCTGTAAAAATGACCCTTGATGGGCTTGCCACTTGTTGATACTCAGCTACTTGAATGCTTGGTCAACGTTAGACCTTGGGTAATTCTTGTTGCGTTAATGAACAAACTGTGATATATATGACTAGAAGAGAGTCTCAAAACTTATTAAAAAACCTTCTCCAGCTAACAAATATTGATGTGGCTAAAACAAACATAAGACATTAGTCAATGCTGTCAAGGAGTCTGTAGTCTAGGTGGAGAAATACAGGATATGAGGAAGTACTGTGCATGGCAAACATTGAATGCTAAGTCTAGTTCTGGCAGTAGCATCCACGTGTTTATAAGGCATCCAAGCCAACCAAGATTCAGAATTTAACTGGCAACGTATTGATTTTAATATTAAAGAATAAGTAGAAACTGATAGCCCAGTGCTATATCCAAGTGCTTATGAGCAAAGTGAAGAGCACATGACATCTACTGAAGGGGTGGAAGAAATGATTAGAACTTTCATTTTTAAGTTTTAAAGAATCATAATTTACCATTTTATTATTTGGACACAATTTCTGTATATAATATAAGATGAATGTGAGTATAATACAGAAGCAAGCCCCATCACAATCTTTGCAGGTTGCCTATATAGGGAGAGCATATTAATAAAGGGATATGAGCAGAGCTTGAGCATGAGAATGAGCAAAGGGCTGGCACCAAGGGGCAGATAGGAGTGACATATCTATGAAAGTTAGGCTAGAGGATGGCAGAGAAACCACAGAAAGCCATTGAAAGTATTTCCACTTGATGATGTGTCCCCAGAGGTCTTCTGTTTACTCCTCCACAACTGGTCACCTAACAGACGTCTCTAGCAGCCTCTGTACAACACAACTCCTTCCTCCATTTGTCTCCACAGTGCACTGTCATGCACTCCCCACAGTGACCAATGTGATTTTCTAAAGCTCTGATGGGTTTAATGCACAGCCTGTGCACTGCCTCCACCTGGCACTGGATTACACTTGGAATAAAATGAAACACCTCCAATTTCTCTCTCGTTTGACCCCTACTTGTCTTACAGTGTCATCATATGACTTGCCCTGGCCTTGCTCCCTGCACTTAACACCCTTTGTTGTATCCTGCTTACATGTTGACACATGTTTCCTCACACAGTCCTCCTGTGCTGGCATACACTCTACTTGAGGCATCCTTCCATACATGCGTGGTCGACCTTGTCATCCAGGCCTCAGATTGTTAGGTTTGTTCATATAAATGCAGCATTAGTGT
The DNA here is from genome assembly GCA_001685075.1 of Bramus lutescens. Lineage (NCBI taxonomy): Eukaryota > Metazoa > Chordata > Mammalia > Rodentia > Cricetidae > Bramus > Bramus lutescens. The sequence continues at coordinate 34,236 of LOEQ01004726.1, read as the reverse complement.
TATTCTCCCAGAGCACAACAAGGTAGGCACAGTGAGAAAGTGTCCTCAAAATCTAAAACACATGTAGAGGTATATGCAGATATATAGATACTGACCATTTTACAAAGGATTTAAAGATGAGCCTGTTTGATCCTCGCCCCATTTTTTATCAAGTGGAAGACTTATCAAGAAAAAAATGGGATTTGAAAGATTTTAGATCATTTCACTAAAGTCACACAGAGATTTGGGGCTGGGTCAAGTGTAGCTCATATAATATCTGGCTCCAAACTGCTTTGTCCATTTGACTGCACATCCTAAAATGGTTTCCAGAAAGTGAGGTGAGCAGGGAGCATCTCTCAGAAAATCAGCAAACAAAAATGCATCAGCTGAAAGGTCCTGGGTGACTCCTGATAAGACAGTGAATCAAATAAATCACCTGTTGGATGAAACCATTCATTAAAACCCTATTGTGTGCAAACCTACTGTGTGTGAACCTACTGTGTGCAAACCTACTGTGTGCAAAGCACCATCCCCAGACTATAAGCAACTTAAAGAGTACTTCCCATTTATAAGAGAACATTTGCAAGGCACAACAGCAGAAGTGAAATTCCATGAAAGCAAGACATAAATGTTCCCAGGGTAAAGAAGAACACATGCCAGTCAGTCCTCTAAGAATTTGACTGTGGGAGGAGGGGACACAGGTCAAGTGAAGGTTGTGCTCCAAAGCAAAGTCAACAAGCCATTTGGTAGACCTCAGCTTTTATTAATAAATCTACACCCTCTCTTTGAACTCTGGGTACCAACATCTCTGCAATGTCATCTAATTGACCTTCCCTCAAAGCCTCATGTGGGGACAAGTGTCAATAATAAAAGCTCTTCATCCAGAAAGACTCAGGGATGACTCAAAGAAAATGCTTGTCCCACAAAAGAAGTTCTTTCCTTGTAACAAGTTTGCAGAGTGACACATTGATCCAGAGTCTCCCAGACTCCAGCGGATGCCGAGGAGGCAGCACGTTTACAGAGAGTTGCATTGATCCTGAGTCTCCCAGATGCCAGCTTATGACCAGGAGGAAAATGCCCATGCTTTGGAAAGCTTTGTGAATGACTTCCCAGGGGTCGAGGCTTGGGGTAGATGCTCACTGCTATCTCTAACTTAAGCTGGGGGAGCAACTTCTGAAAGTCAACTGACTTGCTTTGAATGGAGACAGATTCTTGAATTTAACCCAGAGCATTTGACTATTGGCTTGAAATCCTTTCATAAAGAGTCTTTCGTTCATGTTGTCTGAAGTTACTGATACCATCCCAGTTGACTGAGGTCTGCTTAGACGGATGTAATGGTTGTGTTTCTCCCTGGTTTTACAAAGTACCTGGCACAACACAATTTGACAGAGGCAAGATTTGTTTTGTTCATTTTTGTAGAGGATTCGGTCTTTGGTCACTTGCACCCCAGTCCTAAGACAAAATATTGTGATAGTGGGAACAGGGAGTAGAGGTTGTTCTTGACTGCTCATGGGCCAGAAGCATAAAAAAAAAAAAACGAGGAAGCAGGAAGAGCCAATAACAAACTACAGACTTCAAGGATGTAGCCTCAGAGATCTACTTTCTCCAAATAGTCCCTAAATTCTACCACCTCCCAATGGTGTCACTGCCTCATGAGTTGATAAAGGGATTAATCTCTCAGAACCTTTATCTAATCATCTCTGGAGATGCCTTACAGATGTATACAAGCCTTGCTTTACCAGTAACCTGGATATTTCATAATCTAATGAAGTTGATGATCAAGTTAGCAATCGCACAGGACACTCCTGGAAATTTTCAGTATTTGAGACTGAAGTATAACATTGATCAATGCAGTAAGTTAAAGTATTTTTCTATAAAATTCCCAGGGGAAAAAATTATGACAAGAAAGATTTATCATTCAATTTTCCACTGCCATGATGAAATAGTTAATCTATTAGCTTATTAAAAGAAAGCCCTGGTTTTCCACTCACAGTTCTAGAAGTTTTAGTTCAAGATCTGTTCTTTAGGCCTCTAAGGAGAAAAGCTCATCATGGCATCATGCTGAGCATGTGTGATAAGCAACCCGCTGACCTCATCAGCCAAGAAGCAGAGCAAGAAAGAAAACTGGCATCCCACAATCCCCTTTGCAGGTATGCTTCCAGTGGCCTAGAAATCTCCCAGTAACCCATCCACCAGAGATTCTACCACCTTCATTAGCATCATAATACTGTTCAACCCTTGAACACACAGACCTTTGGGTATCAACTCAACAGGCAAACAGAGCATAAGGGATGATGTCAGGATAAAAGTCAGCCAGTGACGGATGTGGCCAATAGTTAGATTGAAGGGATGAAGCCAGAAATGCAGTCGTCAATAGAAACTCTATTTACAGTATAAGAGAAACAGCAAGCACTCTTTATGTGCTAAACGCAAGCATGGGATCCCAGGGAAGCTCAGCATTTAGCTAACATTTCTTTCTCTGAGTCTTGCCCTGAGAGCTGCAGTTTCTTGATTCTGATCCAAAGATTTCCTGCTACCTAGCTTTTTGAAAGTCCTCTAAAAATAGATTTCGGATCTTTCTTTGACCAAACACGGAAGCTGAGTCTTGAATGCTCCATAATCAGTATGTTCAGGTGGCTTTAGGAGGTCTTCCATCTCTGAGGTAACTAGGTAAGAAGGCGCATGACACGCAGATGTCCTCAACTTATGATGAGATTAGATGGCAATAAATCTGTCCTAAACTGGAAATACCATAAGCTGAAAGTGCATCCAATACACTGAACCCACTGAACGCCATAGTTTAGCAAGACAGGACACTGGAGTACCAGTTGTTTACCGTCATGACCCTGTGGCTGATGGGGACTGTNGTCCGTTTGCTGCCACTGCCCAGAAAAGAGAGGCTATCAGACTGCATACTGCTGCAGAGAGAGAGAGTCACAAATGAGAGCTAGAAATGTGTTTCTGATTGCATGTCTCTTTCACACCATAAAGTTAGAAAAGCATAAGAAAAACCAGTTACACAGGGATTCCATATTACAACAGAATATTTTTCCAGGTGTAGTTTGCCCACAGTACTGACTTCCTACAACTATCAATTGCTCCCCTGATGTTGTGCCTTTTATGGATCCCTTATTTGTCTCACAGGACACACATGTGCATCACATACACACACACACACACACACACACACACACACACACACACACTGAATCCTTTAAAAAATTTTAAAAGTAAAATGTAGTCGTGAAAAGACTGACAAGCTAGTGCTACTCCAGACGACAAGGAACTTGACAGTTCTCTTGGGTGTTAGGATCATTAAAAACCATATTTTAAAAGCTATAGCTGTCATTCTTTCTCCCAACAGTCTATACATCAGTGAGATGAACATTTTATCACAATGGCTGCTGAAATGGGCACATATGGATAATACACTTAGAAGTTGTCTACCATGCTTCACATCATGAACACTCGCGTGGCCTGTGAAATGTCAGTAACCTGTGCCCCATTCCACACAAATGAAATCATAGTATCTGGAGACAATGTATCTGGAGCTTCGCTCTGCCTAAAGTTACTAGGCTATACCCTTGCATGGCGGGTTAAACACAACTGATACCATATTCTGAAACAGGGGCTCTCAACCTTCCTAATGCTGTGGCCCTCTGATACAGTTCTTCATGTTTGTGGTGACCCCAACCATAAAATTATTTTCGTTGCTATTTCCTAACAGTAATTTTTCTACTGTTAAGAGTTGTAATGGAAATACTTGAAATGCAGGCTATTTGATATGTGACCCTGTGAAAGATTCACTCCACCCTAGCAGGGTCGTTACCCACAGGTTGGGAACCACTGTTCTGAAGTATGAACCCAAGGGCTGGCTGCTATTCCTTGCTGCAGACAGGTAACGTCACCCCTTGTGCCATAGTTTGCTCAACAAAGATGCCTTCAGTCAGATGGCTGCACAAGCCTGAGGATGGTGACCAGTGGAGACCAGCTCTAATTCATACATATATGCAAATCATTGAGATTTTTCTTTGCAATTTTTTTTTAATTTTTGTAACTTGACTCTGCAGTTCTCTCAGGTGTGAGCTTTACAAATGACCGCATTGTGTCATCTAAGGGTTGGATTGTTTGTGTTGTGGCATCTCAGATCCTAGAAATAGCTTAGGATCCATAGTGACATGTTGACTCTATTAAGGATGATGGAGAGATTATCTTGGGAGAAAGACAAAGGAAATAGCCTGTGGACAGCCAGGGTCTTAACCCAAACAACAGGCCTGAAAGAAAGAACCAAGCTTATGAAATGCCAAGCCTCCATGGACTTACAAAGTAAAGTAGCAAGAACACTGCCTGGTTTGTTGATAAAGGATTACATTCCTATAGTTATGATGAGACCATATTAATACTGCCAATTCCTTCATTAAACTCTGAATAAGAAAAATGAACTCAGCATTATTCATCTCACACACCTACATCTTCATACAGACTATTTGTATATAGTTTTAAAATACATGTTGTATATTTGTTGAACTTAGATATATACATGTTATATGCTGGATCCAAGTTTTCACTGAGTAAATAATAACTATGTCCTTGTTATATGTGCTGTGGGTGTGGTGTGCATTAAATATCAAGAGCTTCTCCTTTGGGGAGTTCACACTGTTGTGGGAGACACAGGCCATTATTAGCAAGTAAAGCGTGTGTTCATGGACACTCAGTGGAAAATACACTTCCGAAAAGCTAAATTAGGAGGGATGGGAAAGGGCATAATATGAAGCCAGGGGAAAATGATCTCCTATATATTATCATGACTTAAATCCAAATAAACATCTTTGAAGCCTAGCATATTGCGAGAGATAAGTGAATATCTGTATAAATTATTTAAATGTATTTATTTTATGTGTGTGGGTATTTGACCTGCATATACATCTGTGAGCTACCTATACTTCGGGTGCCCAGATCAAATGAGAGTCCCAGATCCTGGAACTGGATTTACAGATGGTTGTGAGCTGCTTTGTGGTTGCTGGGAATCAAATCCGGGTTCTCTGTAAGAGCAGCCAGTTAGTGTTCTTAACCACTAAGTCATCTCTCCAGCCACTGTATAAATTCCTGGTAAGGTGACTGGGGAGTACAAAGCCTCAATCAGAAGAAAAATAAGAAGAAACAGTTGGAATCGGGTGTGCAGTCCACCTGTACCGTACTGCCTGTCTACCATGGGACAGTTCACGAGTCAGGCAAGAGGCTGGAGATTGAAACACACACACACATACACACTCACACATGCACACACAGAAAAAGAGAGGGGGGGTCATCCTTGAAACAAGAATGGTAACTTTATTGTGTTCCAGGGCAGCTTTTATAGTGCTTTTCCTGACCAATGGCCATGCCGTAGCTCTTGGAATTTTTCAGCTGCAAACCCACCAGAAACCACTCCCCTGCCATCAGAAACTCATGAGGGTCTCATGCTCAGAGAAGCTGCAAGCACAGGAAAACAAGTTATTTACTCTGGCAGGCAAGTGGTCATAGAAAATTCAGGGTCTGAGGGTCTGCAGTCCCCAACAATCGGGTAACTTGTGGTTGACAGCAGGAGGTCGATTTTAGGTGCAGATCTTGAACTTGGAACTTCAGGCTTCATGGTGAGTGCTTGCTCCTTCCCATCACAATTCTGCATGACTGTTTCTGAAGCCAACCAAGCTCAGCTAGCCTCCATCATCGCCTTGTGTTAGGTTCCCTTTGCATCCTGGTCCTCGTTCAGGACAAAATCTCCGACGCTCAACCCAGTTCTTGTTCTTCAAGGTGATAATTTTCCCTTAAGAGTTAGAAATTTCAGAAATCATGCCATTTGTATATCTCCCATCTTCCCTTCAGTTAAGGCTGTTAACCAATTCTTTTTAATCATCCCTTTCCCATTGACCTTGAAGACCCAACCATCCTGCAGTTCCTCGCTGAGATCTTGAGAGCAGGGTCACACTGCTAAGCCAGGGCACCTCCCAGAGGAATCTCTTCTTTCTGCAGTGAGAACCCCAGGCCTCAGCTCTGCCTGACATCTCAGCTTCAGGGCTGAGAACTGAAACTAATTCCTGTGCCAGAGAACATTATGTACTTACTTAGCAACAAGGGGAACATTTTCTAAACAATTAATTGGGAGCTTGGAATCCTCCTGGACTGTGCTTGTTCCTGAAATCCACCCTGAAGGATGCTTTGTGGACCCATCCGTAATTGTCACTGGAGGCAGAAGCTGTATCTCTGCCTCCTACGCTCTTGAGTTTACTTTATTCTTCTCTAAGTAAAATGTGTGTGTGTGTGGTGTGGTGTGGTGTATGTGTGTAGTGTGTTTATGTATAGTGTGTGTTGTGTGTGTGTTGTGTGTGTGTGGTGTATGTGGTGTGTATGTATAGTGTGTGTGGTTTATGTGTGATGTGTGTGTATGTGTGTGTATGTGTGTGTGTGGTGTATGTGTGGTGTGTGTGGTGTGTGTATGGTGTGTGTGTGGTGTGTGTATGTATAGTGTGTGTGGTGTGTGTGGTGTTTGTGTGGTGTGTGTATGTGTGTGTGGTGTATGTGTGGTGTGTGTGTGGTATATGCATGGTATGGTGTGTGTGTGTATGTGTGTGTGGTATGTGTATGGTGTGGTGTGTGTGTGTGGTGTGTATGTGGTGTGTATGTGTGTGATGTATGTGTGTGGTGTGGTGTGGTGTGTATGTGTAGTGTGTGTGGTGTATTGTGCGGTGTGTATGTGTGTTTGTGTGTGTGTTATGTGTGTGTATGTGTGCATGTGTGGATACATAAACACGATGAAATTTCTAAAGATCTATTTTGATTAGATAAAAATGAAGCAGATTTTCTCTGGCTATCCAGTCCCCCAGATGCTCCCACTGGAATCACTGTTGCTTACACTTCTGGCCACCCCACCTCCAGCCCTTTGTCTGAGCAGGCTTCACCTCTCAGTTTTTGTTTAGGGGCTTAGTATATCAGACTACCAGCAGCGCAGGATCTGGACAAAGCAGGCCCGTATCAAAGCATGCCTGAGTAAACAGTGAGAAAAAATATTTTTCCACACCCTTCTAAATTCGTTTTGGTCAAGTCCAACTTACAAACCTACACCAGACAACAGCTTGGGATTAGCCTTGAGATCAATAAACGCTCTGCATCAGCTGTGAAGTTTATGACTTTTGTTTTCAGTCTTCTGTTCTGGAATAGAAGACGTTGTTGGAACTTGTGAGAAATAGTCACGTGTAAACAAAGGCTTACCATCATGGAACACACAAAGGAGACCAGGTGATGTTTAGCCACCCAGAAATAGACAGCATCTACTTCTAGAGCAGGGAGCATTCTGACCAAACCTTTAAGAAGATGAAGCTTGGGAAGGTAAAGGAATTTTCCCAGCCCAGGTCTCCCTGAATTGGATAAAAGACTTAGAAGGGTTTTAAGCTGTAATATTGTCAAACCGCATCTGATATTGAGCAAAAGAAGGGTCCCGCTGAAGTATGTTCAATGCATCAGAAAATATGGGTTTTAAGGGAAAAAATCAAAAGAAATACTATTAGCTTTGAATGAAATATCTTATTTAGAGGGAAGATGGGATAAGAAAGATAGGAAATCAAATCAAGGTGATTTTAAACTTGCAATCATGAATTAAAATCAGCGAGAAATAAGTATACAGCTGAATGGACTCTGTCTTCTTTACCCCTAAGTGCTTCCTTTCTTTCCTCTTTCTTACATCCTTTCTACTTCCCTCTCTTTCATGAAGCATCTAAAAATCAGCCAGTAGCTTTAGAATCAAATGGTACAGTTACCAAAAACATCTCTGCCATTTACTTTTAATTTATTAAATAGCAACTATAAAGACAAGGTTGGAGCCACCCTCTGGGGACATTTGTTAGGCGTGCATTCTCAGGGTTCTAAAGCTGTCAGCACAGTTAGAAACCTTCCTATCCTCATTTGACTCACTTCCATTGCATGAGAACAAAGGCAAAATACCTAAACCAAACAATTGAAAATGAGAAAGGGTAAATTCTGGCTCGCAGTCACAGAGCCTAGTGTCTCTTCTAGTGGTGATGGAGCATCATGGCATGTGGTAGAGAAAGCTGCTCCTGTTGTGATGGCTGAGGGAGACAGATTTCCATAGCAACCTACTTTCCCCAATCAAGATCCACCTTCCTTTGTTTCTATCAGATCTCAATGATCCATTCAACCATAAACCCATCAGTGGGTTAATCTATTGATTAGGTTAACATTCTCATGATTCAACCATTTCCTCAAAGCTCCCACGTCTGAACACAGTTGCATTAGGGACTCAGTTTTCAATACACAAGCTTTTGTGGGAGACACCTTCTATTCAAACCATGATAGTTTTCATTTTATGTCCCTTATCTGCTCCAGCTGAGGTGTTCTTTAGCATTCGAGACATGTGTTGTAATGTCTTTATAAATGTGGTTGAAGTTCAGTGTCTGGTAAATGAGAGTCCTTGACGTATGTGTTGGGACAAAGAACTAACAGAGACTCATGTTTCTGCCATTTCCTTGTAGCAACATTCCTTTATTTTTCTCTTCCTGATGGCTTGGGACAGTGACTTCACCTCTGCTCACTCTCAGAGATGTTTTCACAAAATTTTACACCCGTCTATTGACTGTATACTTGGTCTCCAAGCTATATCTGGACGCTGAGTTTTCCTGGTTCCATCTTTTGATTACTAAAGCAACTGGGGGCCTCTCTGGTGAGCAAACCATTAGAGGGACTTCTCAGTGGCTAAGCAAACTGTCACATATAGTTCAGGACTGTCAAGGAAAGCACTCCAACAGGGCTCAGCACCCAACCCTCTTTATTTAATTACATAAGATATTTAGATGCTTCACTGTGCACTTGTGACAGCTCAAGATAAGAACCACAAGTCGATGAGGGATTCGTGGACTTCTTCACTGAATGGGGAACTCTTAACACTGAAAGTAGGTTTCTGGAGCATGAGAGGCTTCTAGAACAGTGCAATTTTCTTCCTGTGCAGTGACTGGGACTATTAGAAAGAGAATTAAAGGCATGACTGTGGTAGTTTGAATGTAATTGTCCCCCTCATAAGCTCATAAAGAGTGGCACTATTAAGAAGTGCGACTTTGTCGGAGTGTGTATGGCCTTGTTGGAGAAAGTGTGTCACTATGAAGATGGGCTTTGAGGTCAAATATATGCTCAAGTCACACCCAATGACCCAATTCACTTCCTGTCGCCTGAGAGACCAAGATGTAGCCCCTTCTCCAGCACCATGTCTGCCTGCATGCTGCCATAACCCAGCGAGCTACCCCAATTAAATACTTTGCTTTATAAGAGTTGCCATGATCATGGTGTCTCTTCACAGCAATGGAAACCCTAACTAAGGCAGTGACTCTACATGGTTATTTCTGTTTCTGGGTGGCAAATATTGCTCCCTTCTATGTCTGGAAGCTCCCAGGCCCTTGAGGAATCATTCTGTATATTCCAATAGTTTAGCATATTTGGCTTCCAACTTTGAGCCAAAGCAAGAAGGATTGTTTCAGTTCTGAGAACTTCCAGCAATAATCAAGAGGTGGAATTTTTTCAATAATCATTTTAACCCATCTTTTACCAGAATTATTCTATAACCAAGTGATTAGTTGCTTGGTTTTGTCATGCCAAGTAGTCTAGACACTAGCAGCAGATATGACCACGGCATGCTTCCTGTTAGCCTGAGGCTAAGCTATTCAATATATACATTAAATCAGGACTAAGGGAACTTCAGAAGTGTATGTCCCCTTGATGTAGGTATCTATAAAACTAATCAGGATTCTCCTATTTAAACATACAAATAGCATAATAAATTAAGCTGTTTTAAAAATACAGTGGAAACCCCCCATTAATAGCCAGAGAACAACCCTGAAGGGTGGACTAGAAGAATGTAAACCAGGGAAAAGCTTTGTGAAAGGCTGGCTTGTGGGTATGACCCAGCCA
>LOEQ01004726.1:0-13011 GCA_001685075.1 Bramus lutescens | reverse complement strand
TGTGTGTGTGTGTGTGTGTGTGTGCACTGAGTGCAGGCGCCCACGGAGGACAGAAGACAGCATAGGGTACCCTGAAGTTCAGGTTCCAGGTGCTTATGAGTCACCTGCCGTAGTGCTGGTAAACAAATTCTGGTCACCTGCCAGAGCAGGAAGCCCTCTTAGCTGGGAAGCCACCTCTCCAGCCCCTTTTTGAACTTTTCAAACCAATCCTTTGATCATTTGCTCATTGCTCCTTTAGAACAGTGAACAGGATCATTTCTTCTGCACTGAGCAGCTATCCTTGCTGTGTAAATGCTACACCATTTAAATTGACTGGACTCTGTGGGTCCTGAAGCCAAGACCTACATGTTGCTGCCGTTATTATTATGAACTCATGCTTATTTAATAAAGTATATGCAAGATTCTAAACAGATACTGTACATACACCATTCATTTATTGACCATCAAAAGTGATAGTCAAATATATGTCTAAAGCCAGGCCTGTAGTCCCAGCACATGGGAAACAGAGGCAGGAGGTTTCCCAGTTGCAAGATAAACTGGGTTCCATAGAAAGAATCTGTCTCAAAACAATCAAACAACAAAGTTATTTCTGAGAGGCTCAGGCTCTGACCTCTTGCATGAGTCCTGATTTGGTGCCCCTTGTTCCTCATGAAGACAACAAATCCTGTTTTCCTTGCCAGGGCTGTTACAGAGCTCCACAGTGCTGCAGGTACACAGGCGAGACCCTGTGAATGATCACACCCTTTCTAAAATGTGAACATCAAGGCTCCTGAAATGCTTACTTTAGATTTCTGTTCATTATTTTAATCTTCATTCCAAATCTCCATGTATACCAGCTCGGATTTCACTGGGCTGCACGTCACAGAAAGCTTAAACTAAGAGGACTCAACTGGAAAAATACTTATTGTTGTCAAATAATAAAAAAGAAAAAAAACCTGAAGGTGGAGAGATGGCTCAGCAGGTAAGAGCTCCTCTTGTTCTTCCAGAGGACATGGGCTCAGTTCCCAGCACCCACGTTGGTGGCTCACAGCTGCCTATAACTCCAGCTCCACAGGATCTGAAGGCCTCTTCTGGTACCTGCACACTCAAAGCATACATATATACAAACATACACAGACACATATAAACACATACACACATACAAACACACACACACAAATAAAAAATATGTCTTAAAAAAGAAAAAGGCAACAGACAGCCCAGACCTTAGCAGTGCAGTCAGAGAGAAAATCCAGTCTCCTTCCTGTCACTTTAGTGTCAGAGTTTGGTTTCTTTCTCTGATCAAATATCACATCCATCCTCCAGGGAAACTTGCTGGAGACAGTGACAGATAATTCAGAAATCCCCATCAGCTGTTTTACACACTCATTTCATTGCCTGGAATTGTACCTATTTTCCATCCTTATAGGATAGGGTTCTGAAGTGGGAGGGGCAAAGAAAATGGCTCCTCTGCTTGAGTACTTACCGAGCAAGCGTGAGAACCTGAGTTCAGATTCCAGCATTCATGTAAGGGGAAGGATGGAGTGGCCTGTTTATGTAATCCCAGCACTGAGGAGGCACAGGAAGCTCCCTGGGGCTTCCTGCCCAGTCTGTTTAGCCTAGTCAGTGAGCTCCAGGTCCAGTAACGGAGACCCTATCTCCAAATTAAAGAGAAATAGTGACGAAGGAAGACACCATCAACCTCTCTCCTCTCCGCACGTGTGTGGGCATGCATGAACACACAATAGTCAAGTTTAAAAAGTTGTGATGTGAACATTCACATTTATGTGTGTTAATAAGTAGTAGCTTTCTTAATTTATTATGACTCTGAACTATACTTTCAAACTGGAAGATACTTAAAAGTCCCATGTGGTGGTGACACATACCTTTAATTCCAGCACTCAGGAGGGAGGAAGGCAGATCTCTGAATTAAGGGTCAACTTGGTCTACAGAGTGAGTTCAAGGATAGCAGCACTACACAGAGAAACCTTATTTCAAGATAAATAAATAAATAAATAAATAAATAAATAAAGTCATATGTGCTTAAAATGTCTAGTAAAATTCTCTAAAACTGTGGGAACCTGTGCTGGCTGGTCTTTTGTCAACTTGACAGAAGCTAAAGTTATGAGAGGAGGAGACCTCAATTGAGAAAATGCCTCCATAAGATTGGGCTGTAGGAAGCTTGTAGAGTGTTTTCTTAATGAAGGAGGACCCAGCAGATCATGGTGAGTGCTGTCATCCCTGGACTGGTGGTCCTGGATCCTATAAGAAAGCAGGCTGAGCAAGCCACAAGGAGCAAGCCAGTAAGCAGCACCCCTCCATGGCCTCTGCGTCAGCTCCTGCCTCCAGGTTCCTGCCCTGTTTGAGCTCCTGCCCTGATTTCCTTTAATGGTGAACAGTGATGTGGAAGTATAAGCTGAATAAACCCTTTCCTCACCACCTTGCTTTCTGACCTGGTGTTTCCTCACAGCAATGGTGACCCTGACTAAGACAGGGCCCATTATGAGTAGACGACCTAAAACTGATAAGTTACTGAAGTTTCCGTGACTGATCTCAGATTATGTTTAGATTTGATGATTTCACAAGCCTCTAACAATGTATTTCTGATTCAAAACACAAACTGCGATCTCCCTACATGAAACAAACAGGTTAATAATGGCAGAGAATGGCATTCCTGGCTCTAAAGAGAATAGGCCATCCTTTGTCACTGCTGGAAAGGAAGAAACAACCCTGGATAACATTGGTAAAACCAAAGCTTAAAACACAAATTAAACAAACATGGGTTTAGGAAGTGTCTTTCCCAATGCATTGAGAACCAGGGGAGGACACTGTGCCTAGCCCTGGCCACAGAAGGAGCCAAGGGAGAATGGAAATACAAAAAGATTCAGAAATTAAACTGAATGGGAGAAAGCAGCTTCCTTAAGGGGAACTTACTCTGAGGGTTTTCTAGCAAAACAGAACTAATAGAAAGAGAATGTAGAGGGAGGAAAGATCATGCATGTACATATACATATGCATACATATAAACATACACATATAAATGAGAGAGAGAGAGATTTAAGTGAATGGGTATGTGTTGTAGTGATTGTGGAGAGCAGGCCTGCTTTTTGTCCCGCCTGGCTCCGGCATGGCTAGCTTATACCCAGAAATAACAACACACAAATTGTATTCATTTAAGNTGACCCTCCTACATCATTTCCCCCTTTTCTGTTTAAACAAAAAAGAAAGACTTTTACTTTAATATAGTAAAATTACATATAATAAAATTATCAAGCAAGAATTACAGTTACAATATTTATATCTATTTTATCTTTTATCATAACTAAGGAAAACTATAACTATCTATAACCCTCATCTTGTTCATTCTTTACCTGTGGGGAGGCAGGATGAACATGGGATCTTGAGGCAGAGGTCACTCACATGGTAGAAGCAGAAAAAAGAAATACAGGAAGGGACCAGGGACAGGCACACTCACTGCCTCATCACTTCCATCTGAGTTCCACATTCTACTCTTCTGCACTTCCCAATAAATCCATCGTATTATGAATCCATCGATGGATTAAGGCAGAGTCCTTCTAATTGCTTCTCTAGCAGTGTTCATCAACCACGCCACCATACACGAGCATGGGAAAGCATTTTGTATTCAGCTCATAACATCTAATAAATGCACTAATTTATTAACTGCTTGTTGCTAAGAATGAGTTAATGCCAAGACTCAAAGGTCAGCTTGGCACTATACACCCAATGTTAAGATGCATACACTACTGTACCCTCAGGGCTCTCAGGTCATGCTCATCCTTGGGCTTCACAGACTTCATGGCTGGTAGTGTCCCTCCTTTGGAAGCTTGCCCAACACTTTCTGGTATGTGAATGCTAGTCTTCAGAGAAAAAACTTTCAGCTCAGAACAGCATTGAGATTTCATCTTAACAAATGAAATCAATCAGAACAGTCAGAGCACATCAATAAAACAACAGACAACAGATGCTGGGTGTTGGGGCTCAAACTGGTCCAGCCACCCTGGACATCAGTGTGGAGAATCCTCCAAAAGCAAAATAAACAAATAAACAAACAAACGAATGAATAAATAAATAAACAAATAAACAAATAGATCTATCTGCTGTATGACCCAGTTATTCTAGTCTTTGGCATTTGCCCAAAGGTCTCAGTCCTACACCAGAGACATTTGCTTAGCCTTATTCATTGTTTCTCTATTCGCAATTGCTGGGCAGTGGAAACAACCTCAAAACCTTTCTGCTGACAAATGGATAATGAGAAGTGAAACATACATACCATAGGGTACTATTTCAGGTGTGGTTTGAATGAGAATGGCCCCCATAGGCTCAGATGTCTGAATCCTTGGTCCACAGTTAGTGGAACTGTTTGGGAAGGATTAGGAGGTGTGACCTTCCTGGGGTAGGTATAGCCTTGTTGGAGGAAGTGTGTCACTGGGGGTGGGAGTTTGAGAAGTCCATGCCAGGCCCTGCCTTACTATCTCTGCCTGCAAATTGTAGAACTGATATGAGCTCTTAGTTCCAGCTGCCTGCCACCATGCTCCCCACCAATGATGGTCATGGACTAACCCCCTGAAGCCATACGCAAGCCCCCCAATTAAGAGTTTTCTTTCCGTAAGTTGCCTTGGCCATAGTGTTTCATCACAGCAATAGTAATCCTAACTATGAGAGCAGATAAATGTTTGGAACTAGAAAAGATCATATTGAGCAAGATAACTTAGACCCAGGAAGAAAAAAAAAATTCTTCTCTTTAATGTGAGATTCCTAGCTCCAAATCGTCACATGTGAATACATGACCCGATGTCAGCCCAGTAAAAAGAGGCCATTAGAGGGCTGGGGAACAGCAGAAATGGGCATAGCAGGCTATAAATGATATGAAGGGGAAAGTGGAGGGAAAGGGGAATGGCTTTAGTTATCGGGGAGATTGAGATAAATAAACCATGGGAGAAGGTAAAATAATGGTAAGGATCCATAAAAAGTCACTAGGAATCATAACTGTTTATCTACCTAAAATTGTACATAATTCATATATACATAGACATGGACAGTTTGAATGAAATTTTCCTGTCTGGGCCAACAATGTTCCCATCAACCGCCAAAAATGACCTAATAAAAAAACAGCACAACCCCTTTTGAGCTGTTGGTCCTCAAACACAGGCTGTTGTTGTTCTTGGTAGCTCCCTGCCCCCACGCTCCCTCGCCAAGTGGATTATAAATCCCTATTATTGAAGCCACCACTCTCTTTGGACACAGGACCCAGAGGACCTGAGCTGGAAATACGTATCTTCTTATGTGGCATTTTTAAACTGAAAGCAAGACAATATAAATGCTGAAAAAAGGAAGAAACCACGTGAAAACACGGTGTGCCGAGAAAACGCAGCTGTTCTAAGGTGGTCCCGACATCGGTCAAGATGTAAGGCCATTTCTAGCTCATGAGACAGTGAAGAAGCGTACAAATAACATAATCTAATTGCAAGCCCTGTCCGAGGGGGAGACAGGTCTCAGGTGCGCCTCCATTGCGTGTGTTTGTTTCTTTGGGAAATCCTCAAGTAGTCTGTCAGCCTTAAATTTCGGATCCTTCTGCCTCCACCTGCCATTGCCGGGACAGCAGGGGTGTTCCAGCATGCTCAGCTGCCAGCCTCTCTTCCTTTAAACCGAAAAGTTCTCAGTGAAATAATTCCAAAATCACAAGATGGTCACCAGCGGAAAACGGATGCTCAAGGGTGCAGATGAACGCTTGACACACGGTGAACGTGCTTTTGCTTTATTTTCCTTCTACCCTTGGGATAATTTATTTTCGTGGGGAAATTTGGTAGGATTCCCCTGATTCTAAGATCAAGCTATGTATTCCGAGCTAGCCCAACCTGCAATAACAAAGCAGCTTTAGTTTCCTCACAGCTTAAGATATTAAGATTTCCACATGGAAATATCCGAACATTTGCATCATTTCCCTGATACTTATGTATATAATATTGGGACAAACACAGAATTGTACATAGTCCTAGAATCACATACACCAAAATAAATGTGGCAGTGTATGAGCAGTGATATTATTGATTCCTAGTGTCCTTAATACGCAAGGAAATAAAAGACTTCTAAGTGAGTGTTTCAATGCATGACTATGGATATTGATTGATACCACTGGATGTCACCTGTGTGTGCCCTTTTTACAATCACTTCTCTGGGGATAGTTTTTGGAAACTAAGACACAGTCAATTGTCTCACACTTAACTTCTCAAATTTATGTCCCTAGACAAAAACATAAAGTAATGGTGAGCCCTGCTGCTGGATGATGGGTAAATGTTGATAGCTTGCTGAGCTCTGCCTGGCTGGGCCATCTTTGTGACTCAAAAGCTGTTGCTGTTTTCACAAGTGCGACACCTATTCGGGAAAGAAAAAGTGCCATTAACTGTGATTGTCATATGGTGTGATTTCTCATTGAAAAGTTCTTTGATTTGGAATAAAAAACAGTATCTAAGTTTGTGTTCTACTGTTTTGAACTAAAATTACCTAGTAAACTTGTGATTAAGGTTTTATAAAAAGACCATTCAAAGTTGGCTTGAAGTATTTATTTTATAACAGCTTTGAAATAGATTGTATTTGTGAGTGGCAGCAAATTGAATTTTAATCATCAAGAAATTGTTACTTTTATGCCGTATTAATCATTAAATTGAGCAAAGGAATAACAAGATTGGTAGATATAAAAATATTAAGTCTTTAGTTAGAATTATTTGAACATTTGGCAGTGATCAAACCTGGGAATTAATTCATTGTGAAAGCTAACAAATTTATCAGCCATCTTCTAAACTCCAATGAAATGTTTTGCCTCTGTAGCCATGAACCTGCCATTACTCCATCGTCCTTGCTATTCCCTTCGTCACACATTGACACAACTGGAGAAAAAACTACAGCCATCTACAGCTGGAAAAAGCCCAATTCTGTGTTACAGACAACATGACAAGGCCACTCTTAAATTTCACCTGCTTCATTTCACTTCTCCAACCGGCTTCAATGACACGAAGCAGCGGATTCTCCAAACTCCTGGCCTCGCTTCAGCCCCACCGTTGGTGTCCTGGGCCTCAAGGGCTCACCCTATGGATAATCACATTACTCTGTTGCCATGGGATACATACACATTGACTTCCCCACAAAATGAACTATTTAAGGTCACAGATAGCATCTAATTATTTATGTGATGAAGCAGAAATATTATTTAAAGACCAAACTGGCTGTACCATCTTTCACATAGTTAGAAAAATAATGCCACCATACTATTAAATAAAACAGATTTCATTGTCCTCCCTTCTCATCACAGTGACCTCACAAGAATAGTAAAGACCAGCAATGCAAGCCCTCCTCCGGCATTTCCATGTATCTGTGCGATAAAAATCTGAACACACACCCTGCCAATTAGCAGAAGATCTAAATGTATTCTGTGTCTTTCCCACCTCAGGCCAACTCAGAGAAGAACCACAGAGAGCAATGAGTTCAGTGCATGACAGTCTGGAGGCTGATTTTTCTAAGCTTGCATGTGGGATGAGGGTCCAAGCAAACTGAAAACCTGGAAGTCTTCATAATGATCATTAAGATGAAATGATCTCAAAATACCTATGGGAAAGGGTCATGTTTGGCTGTTTGGTGTTTTGTTTGGGGAGGTGCTGTTTAATTTCTAATCTCAGTGATCAATTCTAAGTAGCCTCCTAGGATGCTTTCCTGATGGTCCATTATACACAGCAGCCTGGGCTAGGGAGTCAACTGGCTTGGGCCCCTGTTGTCTTCACTCATTTAGAAGAAAAACAGACATTAAAAGGGTCACTTGTAGTAAAGGATTAGCATGAATATCAACAGTGTGATGCTCTGATTATGCTTTATTCATGCCCTAGTTCTAAGGAAGAGGTGGGCATCCCATCTGACTTGTACTGGTGGGGATATTAAATTGTGTGAGTGCACAACCCTCTATACCCTTATACTATCAGAATTTTACTTGGTGGTTGGAATCTAAATGCTCTGTGGGAAAACCGTGTTGGTACCTGCTGGGGATACAGAGTCAAAAAGTAAGAAATGAGAAAGGTTGGCATCTTGACCAATGTAGAACAGGAGCAAGAAAAGTTTAATAAGATCAAGAGTTTGAGGCCAGAACACCCTGCTGAATCTAATCTCTTTTGATGCTATTCTGCCAAGATATGAATGAAGCAAAGCCACATCGACTGCTCGCTGCAGTAAGGAAATGACCATATGGGAGTCTTGGGAGCATCTCAAAAGAGAGTACAAAAGAGAGACAAAGATCTAGATTAAAGCATGAGTCTCTCAATATGGAAGGCTCTTTAGAACAGGGCATGATGTGCCATTTAGTAGTTCAGAATTGACAAACAGAATGGAGAAAGGGTTTTGAAGGCAGCTTTGGAAAGCAAATGGTCCTTAAATAAACTTTGCTTAATAGTCTGTTGTTCTAGGAAGGCAGTTGTTTACCTTGATGTGGTCTGGTTATACAGTCTACCATTGGAATAAGTAAATTTCAGAATGTTCATGGCATACACAACCTCCACGTAAGAATGCTCTGAAAAACCAGACAAGTCAATGCAGTTTTGAGCATGAAGTATATACAAGCAGAGAGTGCTATAGACTTCTCCATCAGTAATATGTAAGTTGGTTTCCTGGCCACCCAGACCTGAAAAAAAAAACACACACACACACACACAGAGAAACTATATTAATTAAAACACTGCTTGGCCAATAGCTTAAGTGTATTGCTAGCTAGCCCTTATATCTTAAATTAACCCATTTCCATTATTTTGTATTTTACTACGAGGCTTGTGGTTTACTGGTAAGGTTCCTGGATGTCTGTCTCCTTCAGTGGCCACACGGCATCTCTCTGACTCTGCCTCCTTTTTCCCCCATCTCTGCTTGCTCTATTCTGCACTGTCATAGGCCCAAAGCTCCTTCTTTATTAACCAATGGTAATAAAACATATTCACAGCATACAGAGGGGAATCCCACGTCATTGATAGGAAAGTCCTCAGAAATTAAAGCAAAGTAATTTACTCTCCTGTGATGTTACATCTGTTATCCCAAACATTCAGACAGGTTGAATGTACAGCAGCACTTTAATAACTACCTAGGAAAGGGCATAAAGAAAGACATAAACATGCAGTGAGATCTGATACCCCAATAATGTCTAACTGAAACCCAAGAGACCAAGTATTTTAATGTCAGTATCATAATAGCTTCTTATTTGTCATAATGCATTGTATTAAATAAATGGAAAATAGTCAAAAAAAAAAGAGGAAAGGAAAAGAAAGGAGAAAAAGGGAAGAGAAGAAACCAATCACACTGAGCTTCAAACAGGGGTACAGAAGCAAGCCAGAACACCCAGGCCCCCTGAAATATTACATAGCCAACCTGGATGCATCTGCCCTATGATCCCGGAAGAGACCAGTCATCAAGAGGGTGCGTTTATTCCAGGTGAGGCAAGCAAAGCCCTGGGCCTAGATTCTTATCTAGCAGATATGTGGTTTTGTTCTGCTCCCTCCAGTTCCTCTTCAGAAGGGCCCACTGGCTTCCTGACTGACCATCAGGATTTCTGTCACCAGGTGTAGAATAAACGCAGCTCTGGCTTTACCTTGGTTTTTCGATATTTGTTTCTTAATGTCTGACCATTTTCAGTAAAATAAAACTCTGAAGAAATAACAGATAAAGAAACCTCAAGCCCATTGCAAATGAGACTCAGAAACTTGATGCTGTTTCTGCAAAAATATTTACAACTGGGCAATTTTGTCATATGATTGTTTGTATGCCTTCTTTTTCTGTGAAACTAGGTCTCATGTACCCCAGGCTGCCTTTCAACTCACTACATAGCCAAGGATTCTGATCTCCAGTTAGAATCACAGGTGTGCACCATTGTGCCTGGTTTACACAGTGCAAGGATTGAACTTAAGCCTTTGTGCACACGGGGAAAGCTCTCTACCAACTGAACTACATCCCCCATTCATAATAGAGTAATTTTAAACCAAATTTTTTAAACTATGACATATAGGCCTTTGGACAATCTTTGGACATTCTGTGGACATAGGCATGACCTATTTGAAATCATAATTGTCCCCTGGGAAATCTAGACTGTCTGGACATAATTCTAGAAATACTTCTAGTCACAGTGCTCAAATTTTATACTTTGCCTCCTAATATCCCCTGACATTTCATTACACATTTTCTTGAAACCATAGTATTTTAACTCCTCCAAAAGGCATGAGCCATCATTTCCACTAGTATGAACTCAGTCAAATAAGATCATATGATTTGAGTAGTTCATAGGCATCCGAGAAAAGCAAGAATCTGCGTCTGCTGCCTCATGGAGCTGTGTAGGAGAGAAAGTCCCATGAACAGTCAACCCCAGAGGGTGACTACCAGAGAAAGGAGCACTTCACCCTAACTGAACCAGAAGGAGGTCTGGATTTGTCTGCCTGACAGTCAAGAACAGCTGTCACATTTTTAGAACATCTTGAAATGCAACTCTCTCCAAGCAGAAGGCCATGTTAGTTTTGTTTGCAATTCCAGCTAAATTTGGATCGCCTGACGATCTGTGTTGAAAATATTCTGTTGTCATATTCAGTTCATTTATTTTTAATTAAAATTTTATTAAGATTATAAAACTTGTGCGAAGATTAAAAGCAGATAGTTCAAATTACATATATAATATGGCAACATTAAAAACTCACCCACTCAGATAATTTGGTTAACTTCAGAGTGAAGAGCAAAAAAATTAGTGGTGGCTTCAAACTTTGTTCCAGTTTCATTCTCCCACTAACTGCCACTAAGCACTTCTGTCCAAGGCAAGTGTTTCTTTCTGGGTTGCTGGACTGCTTCTAATTGAGTTCCACAAATAAACAACACCTCATCAGTCCATCATGCAGAACAATAAGGATGCAAAGTGGACAGTTATTTGTGATCATTTCAAACAATACAAAGCAGTGCCTCAGTCAATGGAGCCCCTGGATCTCAAATAATAAGGATCCCTTGATGAAGAATGTGAGGGCCAGCCATGATAATCTAAGTCTTTACTTCCTCCAGCCATTATTACCTGGGACTCTGGCTATTGATGAATTTCAATAGAGGCTGGAGTCTCAATTGTTAACCTGAGAGGAAGCCAGGCTGCAGGAGAAACCACAAGCTGAGATCACCCCACCCAAGAACCATTCAGAGGAAATTCCTGGCATTCCAAGCACTGTAGATAGAAACACCTGCCAGTGCACAGTCACCAGGAAACCCTAGACGAATGTCAGCCAATCAGGGGTCTTATAACCTGAGAAACCCCTCACCCCCACCTTTACTACTATAAAACCCTATTCTAATTTGGTTATTCCAATACGTTGGACTTGCAGGGAGACCGAGTTTGCAAACTTGATTAAATTAAAGGCTCTCTGCTATTACATACGGGGACTCTTGGTTTCCTTGTCAGCTTGTCGGGGATTGCGGATTTGGGCATAAAAAAGAACACAGTGCGCTGTAAGACGTCCACAGAAGTTTCAAGCCTATAAGAAGGCAACTCTGAACACAAGGGGCTCCAGTAACTGACGGGGCTGTGGTGTTGTGTAGCAATTTCCTCCCACTGGAATGTTCCATCCTGGAGGGGGTTCATTATTATTCAGAAAGCAAACGAAGCTTACAAGGGTCAGGACGAAAACAGCTCACAAGTTTCAGGAAGTCCCCTACTAAATTTCACAAAGCCCCTCTCCAAGGTTACATAAACCTTGCCGATTACTATGAGCATGCTCCCACCACCCAAATAGTCAAGCTGCCTGCTGCTGGCAAGTCAGGCAGAGAGCTCCAGAGATGCAGCTTTTGTGAGTTAGAGACCATGCTGAGAAGATCCACATTTTCTCTGCCTTTAAGTCATCCGTACCTCTGTAGGTAACCACAATAGAGTCGCCAAGCTAGACTTAGGTATAATAGTTCCTTTGGTCTGTTGTCAGTACCCAACTGGGGTCAATAAAGACTTGTTCGTGTCTCACCAGGAAAGTCACATAGCAGGTGCGTAGCAGTTATAGGGCATGCTGTGGAGAACTACCAAGAGCCCATAGTTCAACAAAGAAAGATATCATAGCTAACAGTCCCTCTTAAGGGACTGAGATGTAGCACAGTGACACAGACCTTGGCGAGTATGTCTCAGGCTTTGGATTCCATCCCAGGTATCACAACAAGACATTTTAAATTCATGGTATAACTCAACTTTCAGTACTCCAGCAAGCTCAAAGCTCAAGCATGGGTGCAAATACCCATTCAAGGCCATTTCAGAGGAGTAGGTGGCAGAGTGAGAATTGGATCAATTCTGAATCCTAAAGCTTTTCCACAGCATCAAGGAGCCGCAGTGTTAAGCATTTATTTACATGGATATACATACATGTATAAAGAGGGGGCTTGTCAAGGTGCTTTTACATTCAACATATAAAATGTGTACCTTCTTATACCATGGGTCAAGCATTACAGTTATATTACTTGATATCTCATTTATGTATTTTTTTAAAAATGTAATACCACAAGTATCCTGGAGTGGTAGATTTGTTGGTCTGATTATTAATAAATATATTAGATTACTTCTAGATACTTCTTGAAATTAAAACTACATTCTGCCTGAAGATTTCTGTTGAGAAAAATAAACCCAGAAGGAAACCCATACACTCTGTCTTCCTAAATGCCTCGCAAAAGCAGGTGGTCTGGAAAATGGCAAATGTTTCAAAATTAGACTAATAAATGCAAGAGTCTATAAATGTGTATGAGAAAACAATTGGAGCAACGGGATAGAATTATCTAAAGCAATTTTTCTAATAAATTAAAAATAATTTAGTGCAGTTTTTAACAACAGAAGTAATCTTTGATGGTGTGACTATCTTTATTCATCAGAATTGATGTCTTTGGTCATTTTTATAATTTTTTTTGGTTTTCTGAGACAGGGTTTCTCTGTAGCTTTGGAGCCTGTTGTCTTGGAACTAGCTCTTGTAGACCAGGCTGGCCTCGAACTCACAGAGA
>LOEQ01004725.1:79339-91762 GCA_001685075.1 Bramus lutescens | reverse complement strand
ATCTTAAATAAGGGAGCCATTTTAGGGTTGGCAAGAGACTTGACTCTAGAGGGGTTCCCAGGTGTCCAAGGCGATGTCCCCAGCTTGTTCCTTGGTCAGCTGAGGAGAGGATGCCTGAACTGGCCCTATCTTATAGCCACACTGATGAATACCTTGCACATCACCATAGAACCTTCATCTGGCGATGAATGGAGATAGAGACAAATCTACCATCTTTACCACCAGGGTGAGCTCTCTAGCATGACCCTGGCTAGGTGACCCCTTGCAGCAATGAGCAAGGAGCATGGCCATTTCTCCTGCTTTCACATCCTCAAGGTCCATTCTGCCACACCTATACTTTGAGGGCAAGCTCTACTGCGCTGTCCAGGTGAAGTGTAAGGGTCATTCTCCTGAGCACTACAGCTGACGAGGGGTAGTGGCAGTCCTACTCTTATGACCTCAGGGCCAGCTCTTCCACCTGCCTGAGGTATTGATGGGTGCACATCTGAGTGGGGGTGAGGGCATCTCTCTCCTGTCCACTCCACTGCATTGCAAATGAGTAGTGGGGCCAGCTCTCCCACACCCACAAATGCGGGGCTGCCTCACCCTCACCTCCGCACACAGGATTGGCTCTATTGTACCATCATGGCAAGGTACAGCAACCGCTCTCCCTAGTGTTGCAGCCGGTGAGGGGTCAAACCTAGTTTCTTCTAGATAGTACCAAACTTTTTCAGGCTTTAAAAGTTTAAGTCTGAAAATCAGGGGGAATGAAAAGCTATGGAAGTCAATTAAATAATTAATAATATTTAAAATAAATATAAACTCTTTATAAAACAGACTAAGTATAAACACTGAGCCATACCTGTTATTAGAATGGGTAAGCACTTATGCCTCTACAAACCTGTTATGAGCACTTTCATGGTGTCTATTTGATGGAGAGCTCCAGAAAACAATGTGGTGTCATTTATTGAGATCTTCTATGACCAAAGCACTTCACAAGCATCAGTCTAAAACTAAAAGCCACCTAACAAGAGATTTTAACCAATGCTGAGTGAGACTGTCATTATACATGTGAGAAGAACATTGGAAAAAAGGTATGACCCCAAAGTCTGAACACTTAACTACAACCAATACGTGAATGAAGTATTATGATTTAAAAGTGCTTGCAAGTCAGAAAGAAATGATTATCAGTTCAAATTTTTACTCTTTTTCTGATGTACCGTCAGTACCTAGTTCATAATGAAGCCTCAAGACACAGCTCTTTGCTTTGTAATGAAATTTGCATTTTAGGATCTAGGAAAGTATCATTGACTATGATAATGACGCTCTTAAATAGGTGGGACAAATAAAGGGCAAAGCATCCGAAGTTTCTTGTGACAGTGGACATAACCAGGCTGCAAATGCTCATGAGAACATATAGAATGATAATCACACCGTGTAAAACTGAAAAGCGAAACAAAGAAAGCTAAATAACAATATACATGAAGGCTTTCCATAGTTATACAAACCTAAACTTTTTCTACTTCTCTAATTTCGGATTCACAACTTAGTAAAAAGCTATGAAATATATACTTATCAATAGCAATTTTTCTTAAATCTAATACCTTGTCTCCAAACTTTCTAACATATTTTTCAGGCTATTTCCCTTAAAGTATATGCACAGTAAATCATTCATGGGGGATGTAGGTAGGTAAACGCCAGAAGCTCTGTCAAGTGTTTTCCATCATTGCCCTAGATCTTATCTTTTTAAAGACAGGACCACTTACTGAACCTGCAGCATAGTGGTTTCACAAGACTAGCTAGAGCAGCCAGTTCCAGGGACTTCTCTCCACCTCGCCAGCACTAGTATTCCAGGCAACGAGCCACATCTTGTTTTTACTAGGTCCTGGGAAATCCCAACTCAGCTTCATTAAAAGACTAACAAATTTCATTCAATACATGTGCATAAAGATTGCTTCTTTTAGCACAATATTGTTGTAAATGCTATTTTCTTACTACTTCTTTAACTTAATTTTGAGATATAAAAGACTTGCATGTTATCAAATATTGCTAAGAAAATTCATTATTGTATCACATCTTATAACATGTGTCAAATTTATGCAATAATTCCATCATTAGATTTGATAATATTCTTATAATCAGAACAAACATAATAAAACATTCTTATAAATTTTTATATCTTATATACTCCAAGAAAATGTCTAGTAGGAAGATTATTTGCTACATATTAAAAAAATTTAAACCTATAAATATTTTTGCATCATATTTGTTATTTTCAGCATTTACTTTGGTGTTCATTCAGTATTTACTTTTTTGTGGAAGCTGTTTTGTAAACATTAATATTTTGCTCACAAACATAATAGATACATGTATACTTATACTTCAGCAAATACACATATTGAAATACAATGTGAAGTACAGTAATAAAAACAAGCATCCACACTTATTATTAGCTCTTTTGTTACAAGATTCGAAGCATCACTAACACATAATCAAAGTCCTGCATTGCTTCTCTTTCTATTATTACTCTGCTGATGTAATTGCTTTTATTTCCTAGTGTTTTGCTTTGCAATGTACTTAACACATATGAGGTAGAATATGAGTTTATTAAAACTTTGTATCTATTTAGAAATGATGAAAATTTCAAGAATGAACTAGGGTAGAAGTTTTTAGAGTTTCAAATCAATGAAAGGTTTTCCCTGTTCTTTTTAGTCTCTCGAGTCCATTGCTATGTTTCAGGGAAACTATATAACCCAGGTATTTTCATCAGCTAAGTACAAATAAGAGATTTAAAACGCTTCACATAGACTAAAACAATATTCTGTTATTAATGAAAGAAAACATTACTAGTTAGAACAATTGAATTCCTTCCATTTTTGTATTTATTATTCAAATTGTTCAATCAAAAATTCTTAAATATAACAATACATAAAAATTTGAACTACATACTGAACTGTATTATTCAAAAGTTAAATAGTGAACATTACCACTCAATGAGTCTCTTTAAGAGATAGGCTACTTAATTGCATTATTCATGACTATGTCATTATAGCCCCCAAAATATTTAATTATTTCTGCAGTACATTTAGAAAGTTAAGATACATATATTTCAAAATAAATCTTATAGTACTGTTCTAGCAATTAGTTTATGCATATATGATTTTTATAAAACTTTAGGAACTTCCCAATTGTTCTAAATGTTTTGTTATTTATTTTAATGTATTATTAATTTTCCTTAAATTATATTCTTATATTTCCGTATCAAAAAGAAACAAAAAGCTTATAGTTGTTTGTCATTAATAGAAAAGTTGCCACCCAGTATTCATCTAGATTATTTGTGTTAATCTTAATTATATTATCACAGGAATATTTACTTAGAAGTATCATCCACATTAATATTTTGAAAATAAACTATATTAATCATCTCTCTGACCCAAAATTTCCTAATTCTTTTATATATTTAAACAAGTTAAGTAGTTTATAAAACATAATTATAACCTGAAATTATTCACTAAATAATTTAATAAAATATACAATTGTTGAACAAGTAATCTATAAAATACTTCTAAATGCTTATCTATCATTTTACAAATTTCCCTTTTCTTAACACAGAAAAATAGTGCAAGAAGAAAAAGCTACGATGACTACACAGATGGAGATCACTGACTTCAGAATCCAGTGACATATCTCTAACATGTAAATATGCTTTAAAATTTTCTTCATGCAAAGACCTGTGCATGAGTAAGACAGTTTCCCAAATCTAAAGAAGTTCTGTACAACATTAAAATGTGGCAACCTTTTACTTTAATCTCAGGGAAAACATTATCTCTGTCATCATCTACATCATCAGATGTTAACCTATTAGATGTATAGAACAGTTTTTTTTTTTAAAAACTCAAATGTAGGTTTCCATTGGTAATGAACATAGTGCTATCTAATACAAAGGAGAAGTATTTCCTCTCCAAGAGCTAAAACAATAAGTGGTATTTGAACTGCTGGTTGAAAGGTAGAGGCACTGGTAGTCATTATTTCCCCTTGTTTGTTCAGGCCCTTCCAACAAAACAAACAACCTTTTTGTGATTGGATTGACATGGTGTTAACAATGCATTTAATGTCCAAATCAGTGTGAATACAGGTAAAGCCCTCGCTAATACCAGTACCAGGATGTTAAAGCCACCTATTTTCTAAGCAGCCAAAAGGGAAAAAAGCTTCCCCTCCCTTGGCAAACAAGGCAATGAGCTAGAATCCAGCAGCACACATTCTCCAGCCCCCTCTAGCTCCACATGAACACCCATCTCCTACCTGCTGTCCTCTCAGCGATTTCAGCCTCGGTGGCTTTCTCCTGGAGTTCCAACCTAAGCTCTAATTTTCTCTTTTCTTTATCTTCTTTAGTCAATTTTTCTTGAAGCTAAAACAAATTTAAAAGATTATGCTTATCTGATAAATGCCTTCTATACATAATTAATTTCAAAGTAAGATTTTGTTGTTCTTAAATCCTTATATAATATTTAATTACTTAAATACACTGACTCTGAAGGAAAACATTAAGGTTGCCATATACTCGTTAAGTAATGGCTCCCTCAAATGATATAAAAAATGGAAAAATTTTAATCCACATATTTGTAGATGTGCATATAGACATAAAAGAGGAACAACAGTTATCACTGAAAATATCTACTGCAGAAGCTGCTTCATTCATTCCTTTGTCTTAAAGCAAAGGATTCTAAATGGCTCTAATCATCCTTCAATTACTGGCAGCAGATTTATGCTTCTCTTAGTAAGTCCAATGTTTTGAAAAAAATCAATTGAGTCAATAATCTCAATATCTGATACAAACCTGACTGTGAGTACTATCTCATCATATTTCATTTAATTGACACTGTCACCTGACTAAAAGTTGGCATGTAATAAGTTCTAAATCAAACTGTAGAAAATATCTCACGCTTATACAGAATGCTTTTTATTTTCTTTTCCTGTTGTTCCCTAGACTTTTGTCATCTGGTTTTCCTTCAGAAATAAGATCCATGCTTCAGTCTGATTAGGTCAAAAAATGAAAATATTAAAATCAGAAAACTATACAGAATTTTAAAGAGAATCCATAGACTGAACATTACTTAATAAATTTTTTGCAGGCCAGAGGGATGTTGAGGAAGAACCAGAGGAAACAAAATATGTCATATACATTGAGCTGGATGCATGCAATAGTATAACAAGATACAAGATATATAACATCTTTTGCAACTGACATTTGGTTACATATATCACTGAAGTGAAAGAATGCATAGATACTAAGAAAAATGAAGAAAAATTAACAAAGTAGCATGAAATAGCTGATAATATAACCCACATTCCATAACATTGAAGTAAAATTTTACTACAGTGAAATTTGAATATTTGCATTGTAGCAACATAAAGTATCAGAGCTTTATGGGAAATGGGTGGTGTTACAAAAGCAAAAAAAAAAAAAGCTTATTTTCATAGCCAGTCACTTAACTGAACCACACCTGGATGGAAAGACAACACAAACCTACTGTTGAGGCATTAAAACACAAAATAAAATTGAATAATAATGAACAACAGGAAAATTGAAATAGTCAACAGCTAAGACATTTTTTGTAGCAATTAGACTTTTTATATTACTATACCTTTTTATTGCTTGTTCTGAGAATTTCCAATTCTTTTTGAAGATATGCTATTGATGTCTCTTTATTTAAGTCTGGGATAACTTGAGAAATCTCAGATTCGTAATTCATATCGCTTTTTCCACATTCCATAATTCTACAATAAAAGAAAATTATTAATAATTTATATATAGGATTTCACAAATGACATTAATTTCCTATTAACAATAAATATGTAAAGTTTAAATTTAAACTTTCTTATGTAGTTAAAAGTATGAGGGTTGTAAAACAATAAACACATCAACTTACAGATATACCAGTTTTTCAGTGGAGAAAATTAAGTTTGTGGATAGCACATAGTGATCCCAAAGAGAATCTGGTAAAAGGCCAAAGGTAGACAGAGTACAGTGTAACTCTAAAAGTATTCAAATTATACCAAACAAAGAACAGACAGCAATGCAAAAAACCATCTTTGAACAGATTTGAGATTTGGTGAACAATATCTCATATCAGTTTCACAAATATCCTTATACCCATAAGGAAGAATCACAGAAATAATAATAATAACTTCATTGCTGTCTTTAAACTTGTGCTGTTGCTCTCTAGACATATTACATCAATATCATGGAAGAAATAGAAAGTCCTTGTACAATTCTAAAATTGTTTGTAAGTCAATGACACATTAAATTTGTCTCATGTGGAAATGAAGAAGAGGGACAACATATTAAAGAAATGTTGTTCCAAGTCTTACCTTTTAGATTAAACACTGAAATCAACACGCACCTGCACTTTGTAAATGGCCGTTCATCTGGATAAGGTTCCAGGGCCTGTATATTCCCGGAGTTCCTCGCTGGTGGCTCAAGGTTCTCAGATGTGACTTCATTGCCTAATTCATGCGTGTTTTGCTCAGAATTCATAGTCAGCTGCTTATCTACTGAAGCACTCTCACCTCCCACTGAAGCCTCTTGTGTAAGACAAATGGCTATATCTGCAGAAAACAAAAGTGTATGATACATAAAAGGACAAAAGGACATAGCCAGATATGAAAAATGTTGAACTAATGAACACTCTCATAGCTTTTACGACGGTTACTAGTCTTACTCTGCTGAAGTTGACTAAGTGTGTGCAGGCCAGCATTTGTCATCCACATTTTCACTTCCCCAAACAGAGCTGTTCAGAGTAATAGCTTACAAAACAGGCTACACATTGAGACCTTGGCAGAGCAGGCCATACCTATACCTGTGGTAACTGAATTGTAGTCTCTGGGGCTGGGATCAGCTCCTGGTGTTTTACGTTACCTAGATGACTACAGTTGCTGCGAGAGCACTGCTTTTAAACATGCTGTTCTCAAAGTAACAAACAATAAGAATATGAGTATAATGAATCAATAACCATAAAATAGAACTGTGGTTTGAAATGCCTGGAGAAAATTATAGCCTTAATATGTGTATAATATTGTACAAGTTATTTAACACAACACTTTCCTGCCTATAAAATGTGAAATAAAATATCACTGACTTAACTAAGTAACTGGCATACCAATGAATATGATTTATTCAGTAACATCATCATATTAAAATAGATGTAAGAATACTTTTAACATTAATGTCATCATATACACATAATGTATTATGAAATATACTTTGTATACTTTTTGGCTTTTTTCTTTTTAATTTTATTTAAATAGCATGCTTGTTTTCATTTACTTTACATACCAACCACTTTCCCCTCCTTTCTCTCTTCCTATCCCTTCCCCCTTCCTCCCCATCCTCTTCTCCTCCATCCGCATTCAGAAAGCAGCAGCCCTTCTATGGGCTTGCATATAAAGCATGGCGTACAAAGCTGGGGCAGGACCAAGATCCTCCCCTTACCTTAAGGTAATCTAACATGGGGAACAGATTACCAAAAGCCAGCTAAGCACCAGGGAGAGGTCCTGCTCTCACTGTTAGAAGCCTTACTAAAAGACCAAGTTACATGACTGTCACACAGGTATGGAGAGGGCCTTTGTCAGTTCCATGCAGGCTCCCTAAATTTTGGTCCAGCATCCATGAGCTCCAGTGAGCTCAGTCACAGAAGCCCACTTCCTGAACATAACACCAGCAGCACAGACACTGAGGACAATTAATAAATGGGACCTCCTGAAACTGAAAAGCTTCTGTACTAAGACAAAATGGCAGTCTATATACAGAGTGGGAAAAGATCCTCACCAAACCCGTATCTGAGAGATGGCTGCTCTCCAAAATATATAAACAACTCAAGAAGCTAAACATCAAAATACCAAACCATTCAATTAAAAAATGGGTTGCAGATCTAAACAGAGAATTCTCAATAGAAGAATCTCAAATGGCTGAAAGACTCTTGAAGAACTGCTCAACATCCTTAGTCATCAGAGAAATACAATCTAAAACAACTCTGAGATACGATTTTACACCTGTCAGAATGGCTAAGATCAAAAACACTGATGACAGTTTATGTTGGAAAGGATGTGGAGTAAGGGGAACACTTCTCCATTGCTGGTGGGAGTGTAAAATTCTAAGGCCCCCTTGGAAATCACTTTCTTAGAGACTTGGGAATCAATCTACCTCAAGAACCATCTATGTCATTTTGGGCATATACCCAAAGGATAAGCAATCATACCACAAGGACACTTGCTTAACTTTGCATGCTTAATTGTATAACAAAATTATTTAAATTGTATCCACTAAGCAATATTTATTTTAAGGAGATAAACTATATTAGATGGCATAGTAAAGTTTCAGAGGAAATCATATATACAAAATCAGCTGTTATTCCTAAGACTTATAGGTACTACTGGTTGTAACATGTACTTCATTAACTCCAGAAGAAATAATTCTTCAGCCTTAAAAAATAGTCTTGATGATACACTATGAAACCTGCCAACACAAAACCCTGTTGAGGCACAAAAGTGATATTAAAATAAAAGGAAATTAG
This sequence comes from Bramus lutescens, assembly GCA_001685075.1. NCBI lineage: Eukaryota > Metazoa > Chordata > Mammalia > Rodentia > Cricetidae > Bramus > Bramus lutescens. The sequence goes on along the minus strand of LOEQ01004725.1, from coordinate 83,210 downwards.
TATACAAAAAACTCACAAAACTTCATTCAATTTTTTGTTTGTATCAACTTTAGGCAATAAAAACTTCAAGCCCAAACATTTCATATTGGTAAATAGAAGATACATCACAAATTACCTGATTTCAGTAAATTATTTTGATTTCTCTTTTTAAGGAAAAGAATTGTAAGAGAGAAATGTATCATAACTGCATACTATGAAATAACTATAACATCTCAACATATTATACTGAAATTTTTTGGTTTTTTTGATTTTTATTGAGCTCTACATTTTTCTCTGATGCCCTCCCTGCCTCTCCCATCCCCTTTAACCCTCTCCCAAGGTCCCCATGAAAACTCTTCCATGGTTTGTTTTACATGCTCACTCACCATTCTGCTTTCCTACAATACTTGGCATAAGAACGGAGTCCTCAACCTCTAAGTAAGAGCATTTCAGGGATGCTAAAGAGGCATTCTATCTGTAGTACATCATGAATATGTAACTCAAATAAAAAGTAGTTACAGTTATTAAAATAATTATATAAGTAATAAAAACTGCATTCAAAGAAATTGAAAAATTCATTAAAAATAACTCCAGTGTCTGTTGTTATGTCACCCTTTTCATTTCTGATTTTGTTAATTTGGATGTTCTCTCTCCGCCTTTTGGTTAGTTTGGATAAGGGTTTGTCTATCTTGTTGATTATCTCATAGAACCAGCTCTTTGTTTTATTGATTCTTTGAATTGTTTTGTTTCTATTTTATTGATTCAGCCCTAAGTTCGATTATTTCCTATCTTCTACTCCTGCCTGTTAAGTCGCTTGTGTCAGATTTCTCCACTTTCTTTATGTCGGCAGTTAGTGTTATGAACTTTCTTCTTAGCACTGCTTTCATAGTGTTCCATAGGTTTGGGTATCTTATGCATTCATTTCATTTAACTCTAGGAAGTCTTTAATTTCTTTCTTTATTTCTTCCTTGATCCAAGAGTGACTCAACTAAGCATCAATTTCCATCAGTTTGTAGGCTTTCTGCAATTAGTGTTGTTGAATTCTAACTTTAATGCATGGTGATCCCTTAAGATAAGACGGGCTGTTGCATTTTTTTTTTGTATCTGTTGAGGTTTGCTTTGTAGTCAACTATGTGATCAATTTTAGAGGTTTCATGAGGTGCTGAGAAGAAGGTATATTCTTTTGTGTTTTGTGTTTGAGTAAAATGTTCTATAAATGTCTGTTAAGTCCATTTGAGTCATGACATGTTACTTCTCTTACTTCTCTGTTAAGTTTCTGTGTGGCAGACCTGTCTATTGGTGACAGTGGAATGTTGAAGTCTCCTACTATTAGTATGTGGGGTTTGGTGTGTGATTTAAGCTCTAGAAATGTTTCTTTTACATATGTGGGTGCTCTTGTTTGTGGGGCAACCCACAGAAACAGCTGATCTGAGCTAGTAGGAGCTCACTGACTCCTGACTGAAAGTGGGGGAACCTGCATAGGACCGAACTAGGCCCTCTGAATGTGTGTGACATTTGTGTAGCTGGGGCAGTCTGTGGTGCCATTGGCAGTGGAACCAGGACTTATCCCCAGTGCTTGAATTGCCTTTTTGGGACCCATTTCTTTGGAGGGATGTCTTGTTAAACCTAGATATAGGGGGGAGGGCCTAAACCTGGAATTGATATGTAAAATGAGAAAAGATTGTATTAAAATAGAAAAGAAAAAAATAATTGGATAAGCTATTTTACACTGCAAAAATGTTTGGGATACAGCAAGAACAGGAATAAAATTATAATTGTAAAGTTTAAGAAAAATAACTTTCAGAGTCTGTGCTGTTCTGCTGTTTATAAGGAACAAAGACTCTGTAAAAGGGGCAGAATAATCCAGGAGTGTGAGGTTACAAAGACCCTCATATTCCTATGCCAGAACACACCAACTGTGTTAGATTCTTAAGTTCTGGCCCACTAAGACCATTTATCCCATTATATGCAACTTGGTTCAGTTATCTACGTATATATTTCTAGGTCTAATTTAGCATCTTTCTCCATCCAAAATTTTATTCCTAAAGTTCTGTTTTTGTTGTAGATGTTCATTGTTTTTTTAACCTTACCTCTGATAGCATGTTGCTATTTGCAATGACAGCTATAACTTTTGTACTGGTTTAACCTATCAAATTATAAGACCCCTTGAAATATTCATAGATCACCAACATTTCATTGTGACCATCTTCCATTCCAAACTTCTAGAGGAGATATAGAAGCTTCTAAACTAGAGTGCATTCAGTTTTCTCCCAGATCTTAGTTGTTATGATATTTGGAGCAATAGTAAAATAAATGCATAGACTTCTGACACTTCTTTTTAATTCTTTAAAAATTATTTTATTGTGTGTGTGTTACCTGTATGTATATCTGTGTATCACTTGTATGCCCATGAAAGTCAGGAGAGGGTGATAGACACACTAAAACAGAAGTTGCAGTAGTGAGCCACCATGTTGGTGCTGGGAATTGAACCCTGGTACTCTGGAAGAGCAACCATCCAGCCCCCAGTTCTAAGACTTCTTGGTTTTAATTTTAAAATGTTTCAAAATGTTAAGAGTTTAGAGACCATGGCAAGAAGTATGATAGACAGTGAATTTCAGGTAAGCCTGGGCTCCAGAGTGAGATCATGTACTAACAATATCCCTCTCTCTCCAAAAAAACACTCTCAAAAGTTAATATTTGAAACATTATATATATATATATATGTTTTAGATTCCTAATTTTAACTGTTCATCTGACATTTGGAGTCTGCTCTGCAAATCAAACTATCTATACTCTTTTATTGAGAATTTAATTTTACTTCAGAGTAAACAAGGCTGATTTATAAAATCTTTCTACTTACCTGCCTGCATTTTATTTTTTTTGAAAAAATCAGTTTAGCAAATACTATTTCATCAAATTAATGCTAAATATTGGAAAGTCCTTTGAATGTTCTTTCCTACATTATCCTATGTAAGTATTTAACTATTATATGGACAATGTGATCTTTGGAATTCTATCAGTATTTTGATACTCATTTGTGGTAACCACAGAGTGCAATATACTCTGTGGCAGTGCACTACGGAAACAGATAACAGAAGAGAAGAGACACTTCTATGAAGGGCTCTGGTACAGTTATGATGAGAAGCTGACATAATGATCTGAAAACTTTAACGGAACAAGGATCAAGCAAAGGACATACAAATGATTATATTAAGATATAGGCATACTCAAGATTTAGCTCTAGGAAGACTTTACAAAGGCATTAGCTCCAAAAATAAAAAAGAAATATTGTGCAAATAAATGAAATGACAAATGGTTAGTTTGGCAATGAAAAAGCTGAAAGATGGTAAGAATAAAACACCTTAAGAAAATCAGTTTTCAGGGGTCACTGTGGAAGAAGGGGCAAAAATATATTAAGAGCCAGAGCAACCGGGAGTTTACCATGAAGTTGTATCTCCTAGAAAGGTCAGAAGTAACAACGATCAAGCCTCCCATGAGCTGAACACAGATGACAAAAGAGCTGCTGAAGAGGACAGGGCAAGCCTAGGAAGCCTCCATCTTACACAGAGAACTACAGGCAACTAAGGAATATAGAGAGTAGGATGATCACATATTGGTCAACCAAAACCAAATGGTCAGTCGTATAAACGTATACATGCATGTAATGTTATGCAGAATGAGTAGTTTGCATTTATATATCTAGGAACACACTTACTTATACATATGCATATATACATACACATATAACAAGAAAGCAAGGGGGCACATGAAAGGGTTTGAAGGAAGGAAAAGGGGAAATGATGTGCTTGTATTATAATTTCTATATATCTATAGATAGGTATTCATAGATAAGTATAGATATATCTATATAAACAGAGAGATAAATCTATCT
>LOEQ01004725.1:57284-78603 GCA_001685075.1 Bramus lutescens | reverse complement strand
ACAGACAGACAGACAGACGGATAGACAGGAACACAGAACTAGAAGCCAGATGTGGTGGGACGTGCCATGCCTGTAATCACAGCACATTAGAGAGGAGGAAGGAGAATGCCTCAGGTTCAAGGCCAGTCTGGTCTTACCAAGCTTTAGGTCAGCCAAAGCTACACAGTTAAACACCACTTTTAAAAGGCTTCTAAATAATAAAATAGAGTTTATTTCAATAATATTTCAAAAGGTTTTGTCTTAAGATCCAGGAGGCAACTATTTTTTAATTGGCAAGCCTCCAATGGGTAAGAATTTTAGCAAAACAGGAATTTCTTGTATTATGTTGGAGTGAAAAACTTCTAAAATGAGTGACAGGTTAGTACAGAGAGCAAGATAAGTCTCATCTAGAAAAAAAGGGGATGCAATTTGGAGAAGTGGTAATCAGGATGAAGGATGCTGGAAATGTCACTTTTGAAGGCACCAAAGTCATCCAGGAATGGTAAGAAGTGAAGAGAAGAAATAGGAAACAAATGTAAATCTCTTCAGTGGCTACAGAATATGCTAAAGTAGACAGGTAAGATTAGAAACAAAGAAACAAACAAAACACAAAACTGATGATTGGTAAAAAGTCCTTACTTATTTTTTTATTTTGAAACTAATTTGTGTATAAGACAGTTAACAAACAAACACTGTTAGCTTTGTCTACATCCTCTCCTCCCTCCCTCCTTCTGATCTGTCGTGCCCATACATGTTTTCTTTCCTGAAAAATTTCAGAGTACATTGCAGTATGCATTTTGGCTTCTGGGTACAATTAAACTACTAACCTAACCCCTTGCATTTTCCCAAATTTTATCTATCTTATCCAAATGCTACAACAAATAAAATTTCCGACTTAGTGCCTCTCCAACTATGAGAATAGACTAGCACACAGTAAGTCTGAATTCAGTCTTTATTTTCCCCAGACTCAATCTGAAAAGGGGTTTTTTAAGACAATAATGGAATGAAGCTGCTAAAAAACGTAAGCCAAACTTGTATTACCAATCAATTCTGAAAGAACTATGTAGAAACATGAACACGAAAGCCAATAAAATGCTACAGAAGTGAAGTTGTAAGATTATTCTGCAAGCAATCAGTTAGAAAGATAAATATTAAACAAAAGACAGATGTCCACTTTAAACCAACTCCTCTGAGCAGACGAAACTTGAAATTGAAAGTCTTATACTGAAATTCTTTCTCACCCTCTCTCCCACATTTAATATAGAAGCTCTCTTTAGTAATCCATATTAGTATTTAGTCAATGCCATTGTTAACTGTTCTGCCATTATAGCTAACTGATTTAATATATTTAAATTCATCTATCCATATGGGATTAGATAATAACCTCTTCTTATAACTCATAAGTCTATGAAGTCTTGATTTCATTATTCAACTTTAAGCAAAAAGGAAAATCCTTACAACTATTATCATGCCTTCATTTGCTCTTCTGCAGACATGGTTTTATATGTCATACATACCTACCATTTCAAACATCTTTGAAATTTTGTCATTACTATTTAATGCTATCACTGTTGTGCTAACTTATCATGCAACTATTTGAAATATTCTGGATAGCTATTAAAAGGTGGTACTCTAAAATGCCATGCATTGCTATTGTCAAGGGAAGTTATGCATCTGGACAACATGAGTGGAATTGATGCTGACCTTTTCAAATCAATACTTATTGGATGGCTAGCTACAATATAAGCTTTGAAGACCTCATCTCTCTCTAGTGGACTTGGGTATCATTTCAAGAGATGATTTTCATGATTGAAAAAATTCTTATTTTACTTACGGAGATATCAGTACTGTCAACAGGCTTAATGTTGATGTATTTAAACACTTGATTCAAATTATGATACCATTTCCTTATCTAGAAAAATAAAACTCCGAGATCCTCTTTGGGTTGGCTCATTTCTCCATACAATTACAAAGAAATGTATAACTGATGTTAGCTAAGAAATCAAAAACTCACAGCTCAAACCAAGAATTATTTCATGACAGAAGTGATGAGGTGACTAGAATCAAATAGGGATTCACAGAAGCTGGGAAAGTCTGTTCTGTCTGGCTTTGCAAATAGTTTGTGACAACTGGTATCTGTGTAAATGGATTTGATGGTCCCCTGGGGGGGTGTCAATATTATTTACAGAGCTGTTTCCTCCGAGTGGTTGAACTAGAATCATTCCTAGAGATCCTACCAGGTTACTAAGAATAGCAACGACCTAGTCACCTGAGAGCTCAAGAACAGAAAAAGACAAGCATATAAAAGGAATATTGGCAAATACATTAGAATAAATGAACCACTGTCTAACTTTTAAATTTCTCCTTTTGTTTTTGAGATTATAAAATAATTATATCACTTCTCCCTTCCCTTTCTTCCCTTCAAACCCTCCCCTAGAGTGCTCTTTGATATCTTTCGAATTCATATCTTTTTATCAATTGTTATTGCATTAAAATATATGTATATACATATACATTCCTAAATATAATCCGCTCAGTCTATATAAAGTACAGTTTAGGAGATTTCATACCTAAATTAACTAATGAACATGTTGTTATTCTGCTTCTGACCCTTACTAGCCATTTATAAGCACTTCTTTAAATTCTCTGAGCGGAACCGAGGAGGCAGAAATAATTTCATTTACCAACTGATTCTACAAATATAAAAAATAAACTCTGTTGCTTATTGTTTTATTCCTAAACTATCTCCATTTTTGTTATTAGATTATAATCTGGATGTAATAAAAGACTTACCAGTGGTCCACATTTTAAACGGTCTTTAAGAATGAGCATTAGTTTCAAAATACCAGAAGAATAATATCAACAAGAGGTTCCTAATGGCACCTGACACTTTTTTTTTGGCACCTGACACTTTTAAGTAATGTAAAAGCATGCATGTATGTGTATACATGGATATGTCTGTCTATTTGTACAAATTACTTATTTCAGTTAGTATGTATTTCCAACTCTCCGTCTCCTTTTCTTCAGGAGTGGAGGAATAAAATCCCGCATAGATGCTTACTATATGTGTTCCCCCTGACACACACAAGAGAAAAAAACACATCAGAAATATCACATTAATTCCACTTAATTTGAGGTGTTCAAGAGAATACCTTACTTTCCTAGTAGTACAACTACCATACACCGAAGGATTGTGACTTTCCAAGCAGAGACTTAACTGGGGAAATGACTCTGAAAACAGACTGCAGATTTTGAATTCTAACAGCATGCATCACCTACTGTATGTCTGTAATAAATACTGTTATTTATTAACTTATTGGTTATTACTATATAGGTTAGGCTGGTAGCTGGGAAGACAGATAAGTCAATAAAGTTATTGCTGTGTAAGCATGACAACCTGTGTTCAAACCCCCAGAGCCCATGTAAATGCTGGGCATGATGGCGCATGATTGGATCCCCAGTATCTGCCAGGTAAAGACAGGTGGATCCTGAGAAGTCACTGACCAGCGAGCCAGGCCAAAACAGAAGGCTTTAGGTTCATGAGAGACCCTGTTTCAAAAAATAAGATAGAGATCAATAGAAAAATATACCAACATCAACCTCTAGCATCCATACACACTTACAGGTGAGCAAACCCACATACATGTGCACACACAATATGAATGAATCAATGAATGAAGTACACCCAGGATGACCTTGAATTCGTGGCCCTGCTGCCATGCCTTTTACATGGTGAGGATTACAGGAACGGAGCAGCACACATAGCTATTATTTAACCTTAATTAATTTCCCTCCAATAAAATACAAAATAATATCCCCTCAAAGGAAACTTAAGATAAGTAAATTATTTAAATTTAAAAGTCTCTTGGAAAAGTATTATCATAGAACACATACTCAATAAATGTTAATTATTACCTTTAAGCTTATGTTAACAGTTGCCTTCTGTATTTTTGTTTCCAAATCTTCCCTGACTTTATTATGTGGGTACTATATGCTTAGACTGACATTATACAAAGGTACTTGTATGCTCATGCTGACTTCATAGGTGAATACTGTATGCTCACAATGACTTTATACATGGGTACTATGTATTCATACTAACTTAATATGTTAGTATTGTATGTTCACACAATGACAACTTATGTGGGTACCATATGCTCAAATGATTTAATACATGGGTACTGTGTTCTCACACTGACTTTATAAATGTGTTCAGTATGCTCATACTGTCTTCATATTGGGTACTGTATGCTCACAACGACTTCATATTGGGTACTGTATGCTCACAATGACTTCATACGAGGGTACTGTATGCTCACACTGTCTTCATATTGGGTACTGTATGCTCACAATGACTTCATATTGGGTACTGTATGCTAACAATGACTATACATGGGTACTATATGCTATGTTGAGTTTATACATGGGTAGTATTTGCTCACATTGACTTCATACATGGGTACCATATGCTCACAATGACTTTACATGTAGGTACTGTGTTCTCACACTGACTTTATTATGTGGGTACTGTAGCTTACTCTGACTTTTTTGTGGTACTATATGCTCACAATGACTTTATATGTGGGTACTATATGCTCTCATTGACTTTACATGGGTACTATATGCTAACATTGATTCTGAGTTTGGGCTTCAAAAGCCATGACACAAAAAATTACAAAATTTTCAAAAATTTCTTTGCACTTAATGCCCTTTATGGAAGCTTTCAAAAAACCTTTAGGTTGCTCCTATATACAGCAAAAATAAAATTATGCAGTAATCTTTTGTCTATATTTCAATATTATCACCAAGTTAATAATAAACGTGTTGTGGTTAAATATATCACATAAAAATTACATAGATGTATTCTCTAAAATTTATGATCTTATCTGTGTCCACCTCCAAGTATTCAGTATAAACTTTATTAAACTCACCTCCTTACAGTACACAGTAAAAAACAGTGAACATCATAGATTTTTATATTATTGAAATAAATCAGTGAAAGAAAAAATTACATATAAAACCATCTGAAAACTATATAAACACCAACTAAGTAGTAAAAATGTATAATTGTTGAATTTGGTAGCTAACATACACTGGTAATCACAACACTCAAGATTCTGGAGTGGGCTGGCTGTAAATGTGAGGCCAGCCTGTACTCCAAGTCAAAACAAGGGCTATGGATGGAATCAGTTATAGAATGTTTGCCTGGCAAAACTCTCAAAAGTCCTACCCAAGGAAAAAGAGAAAGAGTGGGTATGAATTTGAGGTTAGCCTGGGATACACAGAGAGACTCACACACACACACAAAAAAAAAAACACAGAAAAGAGAAAAAAATAAAAGAAAAAAGTAAATAAAACCTACTAAGCACTGAGATGGTACCAGATGTTAAATAAAATTTAAAGGTAAATTTAAAAAGTGCATCTATTTTCAGGTGAAGTAGTAAATATTAAGGGAGACAGACTACAGAGTAACAATTGTAAAGAGATACACAAAAGATTGGTGGAAGAATGAATATAGTCTAAGTGACAAGTTCTGTTGAGACCAAAACTATCCAAGGATATTCATACCATTTAAAATGCTCAGTAATCACTAAACAAAAATAAGAAACAAGTAATAGTGACATTGAAACATTGCTTCAATATACAATATAAAATCATTTTGCTATATCTTACATTTTTAGAGGACATTTATAGCACAACTCCCTTTAGAGCTTAGATAGAGCTATATAATTTTAAAATCTTTTAGAAAGGTCTGTAAGTTCCCACCCAAAACCTTCAAAACTGCCAATAGTATTCACTTGCATACTAGAATTAGTATCAGAGCAAATGTGCCCCTTGAGCTCCTGTGCAGGGATGTATCTGGATAAGTAAACACACCAAAAAGAAGTGCCAAAGTTATTTATCTCTGATTATGACAATCCAATGATTTGGATTCAAATCACCCCCTGGATATTCATAGAAATTACTTTACTGGAATTTCCTTTTTTTACTATATAAGAGCAAGTTAAAATGTTAATCCTACACTAGCTTATAAACTTTGTATTATCAAACTTAAATAGTCATAAATACAAGAACATTTAGTCAATAAAGAAAAGTTCAGATTTATATGCAAAAATTATTTAAAATATATAAATATTCATAAAATTCAATCCTAAAATTTAAAAATTTCAGTTTTGATGTCTTTTATCTGATATAGAGAAAGGACACAGTAAAATAATGCAATCAATCTCCTAAAGTTTCAATTAAATTATATCAGAAATAAAATCTTTATAAAACTCCTATAACCCTATTTAAAATACAAAGTATTCTTTTAATTGAATTAACTATTAAAACGACCTCAGAATTAGATTAATTAATGTAACAGTAAAGGTTTATTCTTTTACTTTCCTTGTCATGAGCTATATGGAACTCACAATATATTTTAAATATTTTCAGACTTTCCCAATTTTTGAAAGAATAATTCATAAAATGTTACTAAAACATGATGAACTCAGTAAATTTTAACTCAGCCCATAAACTAGACTTAACAATCATACATTTTGTCTTAAGTTAAATGCACAGCTATTATAAATTCAAATTCTGATACTATTTATAGAGACAAAGACTCTAAAAATATACAGAGAAAAAATAGATTTTCTTTCTATGTCCCTTTCATTTTGTTTAAGAATATCTTTGTAATAAGAAAATAATAAAATAGAAGAACCACTACTCAGATACTAATCGAGAATCACTGACATAAAATGTTAGTTCTAATGGATGGACGATTGTGTTTGGTCTTTTGAAACTTTGAAGTATAGGTAAGTCTTGATCACACAAATTAATAAATCCTAAAGCTGGAGTTAACAATAACCATTACACCCAAATTCTGCAGCTTAGCCCAGGCAATTTTTCCAAAGGTCAGGTTGTGAACTGGAGAAGATCAGGGAGGTCCACCGCGTAGCTTTGTTGCCAGGCATCTCTCGTCTGGATTGTTGCAGGCGTTTATTAGTATTCGCCAGCCGACTCAACAAAGCAAACAAGAAATTCAAGCACGAATAATAAAATGAAATGCTGCTATATAACCCTTTGTCATTCAGCAAATATGGGACTTTTTAGCTACATTGTTCCTAAACCTGGGTTACTACTTTAATTTTTCTCCACAGTGCTGACTGAATGAGTATGCATGTGTGTTAAATGCGCAGCTCCCCTAACAACTGCAGGACTGCCATTTAATCTGTTGGTAGATGGACCATTTCCTGTGGGAACCCTGGCGATGATTTCCAGATCCACCAAATAAATCTCAGATTAAGATTCCAAATGAAACCTGCCTTTGGCAGATAAAAAATGTCAAGATGGATATAAACAGTAAAATTATAAATTATCTAGGTGTTGCATGACAAACTAATGCTCATTTTTTGTTGACATGTACCCAGATATCAAAATTATATGAGACACTCATCAAATGTCACACTTTCATAATACTGGAGGCATCATTAAAACTGTTTGACTAAGGACCTGAAAGTGTTTAAGCAGTAGCTCAAAAGTATATTTGTGCAAAGTAGAAGAATAAATTTACATATCAGCAGCAGCTCATAAGGGATGGGTAAATATTCTGTTTATCTCTCATTGTAATTCAGGTTACTTTAAATACAAGGTTTTTAGGAAATCATTATACTCTATATGGCATTATTACATAACTTCCTATGCAAATGATGTATTTTATTCAAATTTGCCATAATTGGTAAGAAAAACAAAAACAAAATCATAAAACTAAAAAGGTAGAAGAGCTATTTCATTAATAATTCTGACTCCTGCACTACAACCTAGGTAATTATGAGAAAAGCATCCTCAGCCATGGTTGTAGTTGACGCTTTAAAGATTTAAAACCATTAAATCCTTGAGACCTTGAGATAAAAGAAAAAATTAGAGAAGAACAAAGAAAAATCTGACACTCAGAAAAGTAAATTTGTTTTTTGATAATGTGTTCATTTCAAACGACTTGGGGGAGGATCAGAGACTACAAAAAAGGTAATAAAAGGCCAATATAGACCATCTTAGAAATCAAATGGCCTGCTAAAAATGCACAGTAAGCTCCTGTTGCTCACCTCTTTTAAAATTTCAGTAGACCAAGGACTACTTCAAGGATCTTCTGTGGGCTGGGGGTGGGGATTTGTTCTTATTACCTGGGCTAATATGACTGGGTCATTATCTTAAACTCTATATCAGTTGATTATAAAACACAAATGAAGGATCTAATGACAGATTTATTTTCCTATCTTTCAACTATTAAAAACAACTGTGTAAAAATACTTGGTGTTTCCAAATTTTGCAACACTTGGTTTTAAAGAAACTTTTTAAATAATCTATTTAAAATCGATTCTTAAGTACAATTATTTATATTTTCATTAATCTGGGGAAAATACAGAATAATTATTCCCAACTCAAAATCTTAACAGAAGCATAAAACCTTAAGTATTATGTATTTATTCTGTCTTTCTTATCAAAAACTTTTCCACTAATACATGTTGTATTATGAGAAATTAATTATAATTACCCTAATCTTTGAGAAAGTGACACAAATCTGCAACTTTTAAAAGTACTATTAGGGCAGGTGAGAAAAATTAATTAAAAAGAAAATAACTATTTTATGCTTATCTTGTTTATTTTGCTATACTAACAATATTCAAAGCAACAAATTCTGCTAGTTATGTTAGTCTACTAAGTTGATAATTTCAGAACACATCATATTAACAGTCACAATTAAAAGAAGACTTAATTTTCACTTTTAAAAATATCAAGTCACAAAACTTGCACACGACTTTTTAGGCAGCAAACATTTTATCAATATGAAATGACTGTTTTCATTTTTAGTAATTACTATACTAATTCTCAAGTACTGGAAGATTATATGTGAAAACTAGAACAATCAAAAATCTAAATATGAAAGCTAAAATAGGATTCTTTAATAATTATTTTTCTTTTCATATTTTATCTTATCAATAAAACCTATGATCTGGCGAAGTGTTATCAATTTCATCTAAAAGCTACAGACTAATTTTGGGTACCACTGGACACTAAAGACAAGGTTGCACACTTACTGAGCATGAGTACAATCAGCCATCTTAGAACATGTTTAATTCAATCCCTGAAAACAAAATTAATCTACTTTACCAGTTTCAACAATTTGAGGCCTTCTTTATTTAAGTTTTTTCATATTATTCAAGAAAAACAAAACAGACTGAAAAATAGTATCTGAAATTCTCCCCAAAAGAATGTCCTACATTATAAGAAACCAAGGCATCAAATGTTGGAATATTTGAGTAACTCTTCCAAAACACTCTTTTTCCACAACTAGATATTTATGCATGACCAATCTGTGAGAAGATGTACATATAGCTTTGCTAACCAACTGCAATCTAATAAGTACCTTCATCCCAGAAAGTCGGTTCTACCATGTCCATTCTATATATTCAATCAGAATAACTCAGTAACTTACCTTAATATCAGTTTATATAATGCATACTAATTCCCTTGACCAACAAAATGCCAGTACACATCCAGAATTCAATATTAACAATTTTAAGAACAGGGGGTGGCAATACCCAGAAATTCTAATTTATTAAAAATTAAGAATTTAAAAACAAGATATGAAGATTTGTGTTATAAATAAGGAGTGTGAGAATAGTCTGAAATGAAATGAAATAGCAATAAACAAGGATTTTTTTTAGTGAAGAAGACAAAATATTGTTTAAAAAATGAAGCAAAATCTTTTTACAAACTCAAGCAATATTTTCATGGCCCACAATTAAACTTGGGAGATCATCCACATTTTAAAACAGGAAAGAGAAAGAGAGACAGAAGGGGGGAGGAGAAGGGGGAGGGAAATATCTGTGTGTTTTGGTTTTGTTTTAGATATAAAGAATAAAAAGTAGGTTGGTGAGCAGTGGGGAAGGATCTGGGAGGAGTTAGGGAAGGGGAAGAATTAAAATGTAAGAAATAATCAAGAATAAAAATAAAACATTCAAAAGAAAAGCATTAAGTTCTCCAAGAAGAACACTGTAACAATGGAATAGAAATGTGGAAAAGGAGATCCTATGAAAAGATATTAGCATCTTCATCCTTCTTCTTGATGATGATGATTATAAGCTGAGAGACCAAGAGTATGCTAAGAATGTCATATGAAGAATCGTATCCCCATCTGGTTTTGAGGAAACAAGGAGATTTGAGAGAGGAAGACAGACATTCTTATTCTCTCAAAATTTCCCCTCACTGAGAATTTATGGCTATGTTCATGGATTATAACCAACGTTCCACAGTGGTCAGAATGCTTGTAGTGAATGGGGTTGTGTATAGGAGGGATCGGGGGTAGAGGGGAACACTATGACATGCTCTCTATTTTGGTGTGCTCTAAAAAAAATGAAAGATATTAAAAACAACTGCCAAGAAATATTTTGAAAGAACCTACTAGGAACTCAGCTATGTGACACATTCATATCAAATATGATGACTGTGGGAACAGTCCATACTAAATGTCATAACCAACTAAAACTATAAGTTACCTTATGAAATATTTTAGTACAGAATTCCATCCTTTTGCTGAGGCACAAGTAATAACAGAATCATTCAAACTAAGCTTTAAAATAAAGAGACACAAAACCTTATTAAACATACTAAAATTTTTTTTTTTTTTAGGAAAGGAGCACACCCTACATCATTGTTCTGAAGGAAGATTCCACATCTCCTCAAGAACAGCCAATCCTTTCTGGCCACCGGTAGGAATCTTACCTCCTCTCCATCTGATATTCTAGATGATCGTGTGTAGAAACTACTAGCATACTGTAAAGCCAAGTCCTGTGGAGCTAAATACTAAATTACTTTAAACACTTCAGCCTTGTTCTTTATTCAACTCCTTTAGAGCATGCAGAAAATTATAAAATACAATCTTAAATTCATACTTGTGGAAATAAATAGGCTTTAAGCCTATATGTCAATGGCACTTGTCTAAAGGCTTTTATTACAACCAGGATTTCAATAAATATAAAATTGGATTTTACTCTAGGTGAGCATTATTGATTCTGTATTCTATATACTCTGTTTAAAAATCAAGTTTCTAATGACATCATAAACATTAAATACAAATATTAAAAGTATTAAACTACTAACCATATAAAATATTGTTTTACTATTTCCCAATATTCTTTCTTGAACTTCTAACACATTGATTGTTCACAGCAAGGAGGAAAAATATCACAATTTATTTAAATGCTACATAAAATATGTCAGCAATCTTTTGTTTCTAATATCTCTAGCCATTCTTTTATTAATTTAGCTAAAATGATATTTGTCATATACATAGCATATATGTAAAGCACACACTAAATAAACTCACTTTATGTTTTGAAAATTATCGTAGTGCTTTTCCGTACAGCAAATATGATATTCTTAATAGCAATGAAAAATTGTCTCAAATGCCCCATACAAAATGTAAGCATTATAAAACTTGCATCCAAGTCTAGGTGCATGGCAAATAAGACTTACAGTACTGAACTTCTGCTTATATAGCTCCAAAATTTCTGGGATTTCTATCATGCCTTTTTATTGAAATTAATAAAATGCATTGGGTTTCACAGTACAATTACCTTCTTTCAAACACAGACAACAAGAAAAGACTTGAACAAGAAAACAACTAATTACTAGTTAGATTTTACTTAGGAAGCTTACTAGAAAACCATTTATTAAATGGGAATTCTTATCACAGAATGGTTAGCTATTTACAGATGTTAAAACTTTCTGTGTAAAGAAGTACCTAATCATAATGTCCAGGGAATCATAATTCTTTCCTCCTAGCTATCTTGCCAGTGGAAGGAGCTGTCTCCTCTAAGCCACTGTTTTCAGGAACTCTACCTTAACACAATAAACTAGTTCACAAAAGTAATATTCTATTCATAATGATCAATCTCATCTAAACGTATTCAGGTGGCTTTCTATCATGCTTCTTTAGTTGTCTACTTACAAAATGTTAATAAATCAAAGTTGAATTCCATTACTAAAGAAGAAACTTCTCAGAAGATGAAAAGCACTCTCAAGGTGCACGCGCACATGTGCACACTCACACACTCTTCCAAAGAGTAACATGAATCAACCAATAACAAGAGACAGAGGTGAGTACACACTCAAAGTGCCAGGCACAAATAAACAGCCGTGCTTCAACAAGAAGCTAACATAACACATAAAAGTCATATTCTGTCATGTTTTATTTATTAACTTATTTGTTTAAGACAAGGTTTCATGTAGCCCATGCTATACTAAGCCCATTATATAGCTAAGCACTGCCTTGAACTCCTGATTATCTTGCCATAATTTCAAGTGATGGGATTATAGGTGCGCATCACCATGACAATTTTATTCATTTTATAAAAACTGGACCTATTTATTTTGTTTATAAAAAAAACAAGAACCAGAGCTATATAAGATATTTTCTGGTCTAATCTTAAAATAATAAAGACAATTTCTGAGTTTTAATTAAATTTACTTATACAGATTACAATCAAGTGTAATATATAGATTCTATTTGCTTAAGTAGTTTGGGTGTGGGTTGCACGATGTTACATAAGTCCAAAGACTCCTGATGTAGAAGCACACTCATTAAATACACTGAAGCTTAAAGGAAAATAGTTAAAGCTCTGTAGCCCATGTAGGATTGGACTAAGGAAATTTGTAAAATGACTCCTCTTTGTATAAATTGCATACTAAATGTGATTCCCTAAAATATTAAAACCAAGTATAATATTGAAAAAATTAATTAAACTAAAGGGTTTTTATTATAAGGAGAAAGTTCCACAGTCTAAACAGAGTATAGATTTTATGTAAAGCTTTCTCAAGCTAGGTGATTCATACCATTTTTAAACTTTCAATTAGTAAAATATACTTAAAAGATAGGAGTTTTAATACATTTCTGATATTCACTGTAGCCTTTTTTAACCTTTCTTAGGGAACACTGACCCCTAAAGGTTCTAAATTTAAATAAGTTTCACAATTTTCTGAAGGTAACTGCTTCTCAGCATTTTTTTCCAATACTAAGTAAGTGTACATACTATAGCAAACACACCTACCCATATATAAAACATAAACAGTTTCCAAAAGGTTGTTGTGAAGTATAAAACGCCTAGATCATACTTCTGTGTTTAAACCATCCAAATTAGTGTAAGAAATACTTAGGAATTTATAATACCATTTCAAATTATTATACATTTGAGTCTTATAACTTCTTCAATACAGTCAAATAAGTATGTAGATATTGGTACTATGATGCCCCACTGATATCAAAACCTGCACGTACAGTCCTCAAGTCCTTTAACCAGAGCAGCAAACAAGCCTTTCCAATACTTTAAATTCCTTATGGACTGACTGTAATGTATAATGCTACACAGTCACTCCGCTGTACTCTTTAGAAGATAATATGAAAAAAATCTGCACCTGTTCAGTCCAGACACAAGTTTTCCTCAAATTTTGTCCATCCAGCTGGTTAAACTCTTGGCTATATAATCCACAGATATGAAGGGCTACATGTAATTGATTAAAAAAGACAAACAACCAACCATAAAACTATCTGTTCAAATACGTATTTAAGTCCTTCATGATATTCTGTCTTACTTCTTGAAAAACACAAAAAGAATCCTGAGAAACAGAAAGATTTTATAAAAGGTAAAACATCTTTATTTGAGAGGCCAGAAGACTGCAGCAGTGCTCATGAGGCTATGCTGCTTCTAGTAACTGAAATTCTGTTCATTCTGTCATTCAATGCTGTATTTTAGTTATTTAAGAAAACTTGATGCTTTTAGATGCCTTCACCACCAATCCCATCTATGTTGGGTTCACATTTTCTAAAATGTGTATAATGACAAAACACAAAGGAAATGCTCATGTCTGTTACATTATTTATTTAATAAACTCTTGGATTTAAAGTGTTTCAGCAATATTTGTAGAAGAAATTCAGTAAAAGATTGTATTGATGTTCATACTTGTGCATATGCATGTGTATATATGCAACAATAACAGAGAAAAAGGGACCATAAATTTGAGGGGCAGTGAGAGGAAGACAATGGAAGGGGTTGGATAGAGGAAACAGGAGGAGGAAAGTGACACAATTTTTATTAAATTTTTATTTAAAAAGAAATACAGAAAAGGAAGGCAACTTGGGTATTCCTTGTGGAATTCAAGACAATGCGAAGCCATGGCTATGTAAGTTTTAATTAGGCCACTTTCTTTTATAAATGTAAAATAAGATTTAATAGGATACTAATCACAAGAATGGGCTGTAATGTCTGTGTGAGATAGAGCTTTAAGCAATTTAAGACTACTACTGTGAGCTTTAAGATGAAGATGACATGTGAAAGCTCACTGCTGAAGTGATACTGGCAAGATGCTGCATTTGCCTGTTTGGTTCTTAATGCTTACTACCATTCTCATATAAATAATGTTTTATTTGTATTCTATTGTCAAAAGCTCCTATAAGATGCACATTTTCTTATTAATGTTTTAGTCAGTTCTCTCACAGCACATGCCTCCTATGAGCTATCTGGCACCTATGTTTTTGATCCTAAAGCCTTCCTTTCCAAAGGCAGCCCAGGCATCAGGGGTCCCCTTGCTGCTTGGCTACACCTGGCAAGTGTTTCCTCTACTGCATCTATCTCTTCAGCTTTATTAAAAGTGATTCCCTTAACCATCCACCAGTATCTAAAGTGAATAAGATGGCTTTCACAACTATGTGACCTAAGACTAGAGAATATAAATAGGAGGCACATCATTATTTGTCTTCTTATTTCATTTTGTACCTAAGTTGAATGGAATGCCTTTTTTAGCTATTCAAAATAAGAATGTTTGCTTGTTTACTTGAATAAGAGAAGAAAATAGCCACCACAAACTCTTTCCAGTTCACATCAAAAATTCTTATCATAAACTTAAAAAGAAAGATCAATAGTAAATGCAAACAGTGCAGGCACAAAACTGCTATCGTTACAATAAACCATATACAAATACAATGTATACTATCACTTCAAACAGAACTCAGTCCGCTATCTGAATCATAAACTCATCAAAAGCAGCCCAGAGTCTAAGCGAGAAGGTAAACCACTAATGGCAGTGTAAATAGAAAGTTGTAACTATGAAAATCAAAATCAAACAAAGAAAAATATACATAAAGCACAATACCTTTCTATACTTCAAAACTGTATGCAGTAATTTACTCAATGATCAGACTGTCCCTCAGAACAGCTTTCAGCCTTCTTTTTTTAAAGTACATACTTTATAAAGACTTTCTTTAAAAGAAAAGGACCCCAAACTAAAGAAAAGACTGAAGTCTTTTAGTAAGCATTCTATTTTAGATGATAAAAGTGAAATGAAATAAAATAGATAAAAATAGTTAAGTCTTAAACTATAAGTACCATGTCATGTATTTACTTCCTAAGAATTTCAGATTTTCTGAATTTTACTAGCATACATATTAAGCCTCCTGCATATCCATTTCCCCTCAGCATTAATCAGCCTGCCATAAGGTTTAGACTGTCGTTCTGTTTCTGCATACCTATGTTTCCTCTCTGTGTCTCCCTGTGTCTGTCTGTCTGTCCGAGAGTCAGTCTTCACGCATCTGTACATCCCTGCACATTGCTATCCTTGCAGTTCTGACTCTGTTCCCCTGAGCGTCTGTGGGAGTGTCTTATTGTAGGTATGTTTCTGTGCCTCAGTCTGTTGTTCATGTTTCTCTCTAATGTGTTCTTCTCCTCTGTCCCCATGTGCATGTTTGTCTCCCCATGCCAAGACTTCCACTCTGGATGTCTTTTGCCTCTGCTAGTTTCTATGCTTTTCTGTTTTGTGTTTCTTTCCTTGTTCACCGTAGAGTTTTGTCCTCATAATGTGTGTTTCTTCAAATCTGGTATATCTCCTTTTCTTCAGACCACTATGTGTGTTTCTTTATGAGTATCTCCTCATGTATATCTAGATCTTCTAGGTCTTCTTCAAGTATGTCCTTTCCTGTCTTTTTAAACTGTGCTTCTGCATGTCTAGCTCAGTCAATCATTGCCCCAGTCTCCTTCATCCTTTTCTGTGTTCATTTTCCTTTTTATGTGTATCTTTTTTCTCTCCTCTTCAAAAAATCTTTTCTGTGTGTTTCTCTTTCTCTGTGACCATGTATGATTCCTTTGGGGTATGCATATATGCCTTAATGTCTTTCTTTATGTCTCTTTTACAACAGATCTCTTTGTGTGAGTCGTGTGTGTGTGTGTGCAAACACATGCATCCACGAGAGTACTTGTTGTTTTAGGCTAACATATTTGTTAGGCCAAATACACTTCATTTAGTGTCTTGAACTGCCACCACACAAAGTGCTTGATATTAATATCTAGTGTCCCCACCTTCTGACCAGCCCTTCATGTACACTTCTGTTCTTGTTTGCTCTGGCACTGTCTCTGCTTTTTGATCCAAGATTGAAGCTAAAATAAAGCCAGCTCTAGATAAATAAACTTAAAACAATATATCAAAACATACCTAAATCTTACCTTTATTTAACAGATTTATAAGATAAATAGCTTTCTAAAACATCTATAGTAGGAAAATTAACTGTCTTTCAACAGGTGAGGTTAGGTCTTTTTCTCAAAAAAATGTTATTTCTTCACAGATATATGTCCATAAATACAGTTTTAAACTTTTACATATTCTATCTTCTTGGGTTACAGAATATATAATTTATTTGACTTACATCTTCAACGACAACCTCATGTATTTAAAACTTTACTATTCATGCTTTAAACATTTTTATCAAAAACTTCAAATTTATTGATTGAATTTATTACACATATATTCATATAAACACTTAATACCTGGAAAGGCAATTTAAGATTGCTATTATTATTTTTTAATCATTAACTTGTGAAATAATTGGAACTTTTCTTCTGCATTTGTTACAATAACTATGATAAAAGTAATACAGGCTTTATTTCCTTTCTTCCTATTTTCCTCTCTTCAGCTTTTCTTTTGAAAGAAGGATGAAATTAGATAGACCTCACAGCTAGAACTCTGTGTTCTTGAAAAAGTACTCAAATAAAGCTGTAGGAAGCTTCTTCTTTTCCAATTTTCTCTAAATATGTTGATCTGGAGTTGGCAATCTTTTTCTAAATTCCTCATTTACTTTTGGATTAGCTGAAAATATAGGAAGTTATTAATATCAAAGAAATATGTTCTAGTCAATGAAGCTATTTCCCTACATATTGCCCAAAAAGGTTAATAATAATTGCAGTATTTTAATAAGAGATTCATATAGCAAGACATGTAGAAAATACAGTCTTTAATAACCTCTGGAGTATTTTAAAGCATGTCTTACAGGCCTTAATGTGCTTAGTAATATACTATTTAAAACCATAATTTTATCCCTTTGCAATATACAGTCACTCTTCCTCATCATTTACCCAGCTAATGAATGCCAGCAATTAGTAAAATGTAATCCCATTGCACAATCATTTTAATGCTTTTAGCACTCAGAAAAGTAAACACCAAATTAATACTGCTCAAGCCATATCAGATCCTAGCTGGAAGCAGGCAATTATAGTTCAGCTCCTCAGGTGTAATTAAATGATTGGAATGATTTAGTTCCATAAATGCAAGTTAATTCATAAGCAAGCAACAAATATACTGGGAGTAATTACAAGAAACATTGACAGCCTAAGCAGGGCAATTTTTTTTAATAAGCCTGATGTAGTAAAATGCTGCCCTCTCCTGGGCAGATCAGTGAATTTCTGGGAGCCAAAGATTTCCACTTGAAAACCTTAAACTTTCAAAACCTCTAGACATTAAATAAAGGGCATATTAACTTGGCATTATAATGTATCCCACAAGCCCAGATAAATGTATTATAGTAATTTGTAGAACCGATATAATTAATTGTTTTCTAAGTAAAAATCTTTGAGCCAGAGAAACAAAATGAACTGAGCAATTTCTAAACTTTCAATGAAACTAAATCATTCTTGTACAGCACTGACTGACTGTAAATGAAACTTCTTAATCCCATCTTGATTTTCAACGCAGGTTGTAAACATCACAACTAAGCTATGCTTTCATAAGCAGCAAGATTTGTGTGAAAATTTTAAACTGACATAAATGTATTAGTACTTTATATTATGGCCTAAATTTGTTTTTAAGCTTAATAATAAAAGATAATGGCTGGTATAATTGTCATTTTAAGACTTTTTTAAATATGTGCACTTGTGTGTGTGTTTATTTGCATGCCTGCAGAGGCCAAAAGAGGGCAGCTGATGTTTTAGAGCTGGAGTTGAAGGCAGTTGTTAGATGCCCAGTGAGTATACTGGGACCCAAACACGGATCCCCTTGAAGAGAGCTCTTACCTACAGATATATTTATCCAGCTCAAGAATAATTTGAAAAACAAAGAATAGGAGCACTACAGAAAATGCCTCTTGGTCTTTTTTACAGAACTCCTAACTTTTTCTTTCTTAGTTTAAAATGAAGGAGAAAACTACTTATGTCCTACTCAGACGATCTTTGCTGTCACACATTTAGGAAGCTTACTTGTATTTTAAAGATGTTATAGTCAATGTCGGTGTTAAAAACATCTATTTATAACACAAACCCTAACATGTATCCCTTAGCTTTTCTGCAGTGCTGAACATGTTCTCTAATAAAATTCTTCAATTACCACAAATGTTTGTCTTCAATAAATGCAAACTCATAATGTTTACTACTACACCATCACCCTTTGGGAAAGAAAAAAATCTAAACCAATGCTCTTTAATTTGCTCTCAAATGCATTAAAATMTTATTCAAAATAATTTCTTATGTAAACTATAAATTAAATCAAAATATTAAAAAGTCCTGTCATGAAGTTTAAAATGTACAGCACATTTTCTTTGACCTTGATGTCAGAGTCTTATTTTTCAATTCATATCTTGTACACTGTAAGTTAATTGCTTTTGGAAAGTACTTATTATTCATGTAAAAATTAATGTGCCAATGTGTTTAAATCCTCTTAAATGACCATTCATGCATCTATCTTCTTTAAGTACCAATGAAATCTGTCAAAAGACATCAATGCAAAATGATCTTAAAGAAAGTTCTAACAGATTTTTTTCTGCTAACACAATTTTCATATTCACCAACTTTACTTATATTCCATTAATTTTTTAAGCTACTTTTAATAAATTCACCAAGTAAAATTTTTAGGCCTCATAGTCTGTCATTTGTGTTCCAGCTGACATTATGAATATTAATAACTGTGTTATCCTGATTAAATAGGCTTCATATGAAATCCCTGTGAATCCTATAGCTCAGACATCTCATTTTTCCAACTCTTTATGAATTTGGATTCAGACATTAAACTGGAAAAATCTTAAAAAGCAGATTTAATGGCACATTTGCATATTCTTAATCAAAATTAGATGTTTTAACGGTCCAAACAATTAATGTATCTGTATTTTGTAACAGGAATGTATTTCTATAAACATGTAACATATTTTACCCTTCTATCTTTTTAAGAAAAGGGTTAGGAATAATAAAATATTGACTATTATCCCGAGGAACTTCATATTAGCAACTTACTTTCAGAAAAATACAGATTTATATTACAAATAACTGAATGATATTAGAGTATACACTAAGATAAATGCAGCTTGCTAATAAAAATGCTAACTTATAGACAAGACAAGTTAATTGCTTAATTATTAGTAATTTACAGGAAGTAAATTTACATCAATAAACAAAATAAAATTCACTTCAAGGCAAAACTGTAAGTTGTGCAAGAAGAATACCTTGTTTCTGAAAAACTAATAAAATAAACATAACATTAGCCTTCTTCATTAAAATCTTCTCCATTCTAATCCTTAACCTTATTCCTCCAAGTTATTTTAATTCTCCAAGGAATAAATTTTGCTATGAAGAATAAAAGAAAAATAAAAATTAAGCAAACTCCAGACCTCCCTTTCTCTATAAGTACATGGGAATTTCAATGTGTGATACAGTTACCTATATTTATCAAAAAATGTAGATTGAAAAATTTAAACAAACATGTCTATGTTCTCAAATATGGCTTTACCTCTCTTAGTTTACTCAGCATTAAAATACTTCATGAAATAAAATTTATTCATAGTCTACTATGAAATTTCAGAGTTATCTAAAAGGTAATAATTCTAACATTTGACCTTTAAAATTAACATTTTTAGAGAGGGTTTTTTTAAGTGGGAATTACTCCAGTGTTATAGCACCCAGGAATTAAAAAACTATGCATAAAGATGTTTTGTTTGCATGTATCACCTATGTATGCCTCAGTGTCTACTGAGCCAGAAAAGGGTGTCATATCCCTGAGACTGAAATCTCAGACAGCTATTAGCCATCATATGGGTGCTGGGAATTGAACCCAGGCCCTTTGGAGAAGCATCCAGTTCTCTTAACCCCTGAGCCATTTCTCCAGGCCCTTCAAGCTTTTTAAAACTTATTTTAGATAAGAAATAATCTTTCTTTATAAAAACTACATTTTCCCAAAGGTTTTTTGTTTGTTTGTCTTTTGTTGTTTTCTGGCTTTGGTTCGTTGAACAAAATAAGCTCCTCCTATGCATGCTAAATTTGTGTCAAACTAGGAATCATTTGTAATACTACAATGTATCCAATGACAAACTTCAAAATTTGTGTTTTCCAAATTTAGGAATGTTGACAGTTTCTTTATGTAAACAGTTTCATTAAATGGACAAACGGAAGCAACATATATCCAGGATCCAATTATCTTGTCACATGATGTAACATAAGTACAACATAAGCATATGATCTAACCAGCTTTTCATCTTATTGTAGAAAATCCCTCAAATATTCATAAACCCTGGTGCACTCTTTTTCCAAAAGAATTTCTTTCAGCCAACTGCCTACTTACACACAACAGCAACTAGAGCTCCTCGGAGCCAGAAGAGCAAGAGGAGGTTCTAAGGGCAAATGCAGATCCTTGAGTCATACTGGACTTGTGCTCCTCATCCAGGCCTGGATAATTCTTGCCTTGATGCCTCGGTGCTTGCTATTCCCTCTGCCTAGACTGTTCCCTAGACCTCTGCAATTTTGCTCATCACTCACACATGGCTAGGAAGCCATCACTTCAGAAAGAAGTTGCCTAGGTTTCTTACCTAAATTTAGATCACATTAACTACATTGCTGTCTTCACAAACCTAATTTAGTTAGATTTTATTTCTTTGTTTCTGATATATCTCGACAACTTTATCCATGGAAGATACAGAGAAACGGGCCTCTGATTTTCTGCATCTCTGTTTCCTTGGGAGATTTGAAACAAGTACCAGGGATGTGATGAACAGACGGGGGGG